>VMDO01028681.1:0-23589 GCA_007922755.1 Pedetes capensis
ATAGCTGGAGTATAGATGTGAGCAGGAACTGGGCCTGAAAGTTAGCTGGGGCCAGTTTGCATGTATCACACTAAGGAGTTTAAACTTTATCCTCTAGAGAATCATAAGAGTCTCTGTATTCAGTCTGTGTATGGGGATGGAGTTGAGGTGAATGATGGTAAGGGTCTATAATAACATAGTGGCAGTGGAAATAGAGAGATGAATTCAATTGGAGAATTGAAAAGTTAAGCACTTTTATTCCTTCATTAGAAATCAATTCAATATACAGTGTATACCTGCTTGGGAGTTGTAATGCAATCTCTTCTCTCCCCCAAGGAACTCACAATACAGTGCAGAAGACAGATCCCAAATCAAAGGCAAACTAAGACTGGGGATGATCTCAGTGGTAAAACATTTGACTAGCATGCATAAGGCCCTGGGTTCAATCCCCACCCCACCCCCCAAAAAAGTAAAAACCTAAAGCAAACCCATGGTTGTAATAAAATATGGTATACTCTGTGAGAAAGGTAGGCTGCTGGAGGTGAACACAGAATGAACAGTGTCAGAAAAGTCTAGCATAGATAGACCCCTGGGTCTCAGTCTTGAGGGGTGAAAAAGAGTTTTTCCAGGCAAAGGAAGGGAAGCAGTATAGAGTTGTAATTTTGGTAGTAGGAATCACATGAGCAAAGTCACAGAGGTATCCAACAACATGTAATGTGGGAGGTGCTACAAACATTTCAGTATTGTGGGAGCACAAAATGCAGCAGCAACAAGGGTAAGGGGCAAGAGAGTGGCAGGAGATGGACGAGGCTAGAGAGAAAGGCAGAGACCAACTGTAGGGGTCCTTTGTATGCTATGGCAAGGAGTTTGGACTTATTCTAGGGGAGGAAAGGGAGCCATTGAAATTATTTAATTAGTGGGCATACCAGACACACAGATGTATCTATTAGACTGATAGCAGTGTGGAGGGTAGAATTGGAAGGGTTGTTCTTAGAAGAGGCAGGATCAGAAGCAGTGAAATCTGGCAAGAGATTATTGTAACAATTCATTAGGGATGATGAGTGCCTGAATTCAGGCAAGGCAGAAGAGAGGGTGAGGAAAGGAGTGATTGGAGCATAGAAATAGTGAGATTTGGTACTTCGTAGCTGATTTGATATGGTTGTTGAAGGAGAAGGATTTGAGGAGGACCCCTAGGTTTGGGGCCTTAATGATGGGTGAATTTTGGTTTCACCAACTAAGATACAGAATGGAAGACAGGAGCCGAATCTGATGGCACATGCATGTAATCCCAATGACTTGTGAAGCAGACAGTGGCTGGAGGATCACAAAATTGAGGCCATGGGCAGCCTGTGTGGCTTGGTGAGACTCTGAGTCAAAAATAAAAATAAAAAATAAAAATGGGCTGAGGATGTAGCACAGTCTTAGAGCATTTGCAAAAGATGTGTGAGGCTCTGAGTTCAATCCCAATGTATCACACACAAAAAAGTTTCAGAATGGAAAAAAGATGCTGGGAGAAGATGATTAGCTTGGGGCATCTTGATTTTCAGGTGGTTATGGCACATCCAAAGTGATGTCTATGGGACATTTTTTGATATATGAGTCTAAAGCTCCAGGAAGATGTCAAGTGGAAGGTTTAGATTTGCAAAACATCAGCGTATAGATGAGATCACCAGAGGGGATGAGATCAGCTAGAGAAATGTTTAGTAAGAACAGAGAGCCAAATGTAAAAGCTCAGAGGACTACCAGTATTCAAGGGGCAAATAGAGGGAAGAGTTCAGGGAAGACTGGTGCTTGCCCTGAATTACATCTTCTAGGGGCCGTGGGATTGAATTAGAAAGCTCAACATAGAAGCTCCTGTCTTTCCTCTTGGAACTTTCTGAAACTATTATGCGGCCTATATGATTGAGGATATAGGTTGAGTATCCCTTATGTGAACCACACGGGACCAGAGTGTTTTGGACTTTGGATTTTTCATATTTTGAAATACTTACATATACATAATGATAAATTTGGGAATGAAGCAAAAATCTAAACATGAAATTTACCTATGATTCATATACACCTTATACATATAGGTTGAAGATTATTTCTTGTTATATTTTTAATGCACCTGTGTTTTGACCATGACCTATCACATAAGGTCAGGTGTGGAATTGTCTACTTGTAGCATTGTGTCAGCACTGAAAAAGTTTCAGATTTTGGAGTATTTTGAACTTGAGATTTTCAGGTTAGGGATGCTCAATCTCTGTTAAATTTTAAGCCTGCATATTTGCCAACTTCTAGGGTAGTGCTCCTTTCTGGCTACTGTTGCAAATTGTTTTGTGATAATCATAATGAACTTTTCTGAATTCCTTACCTAAAATCTTCTTTATACAAGAAATTATATTGATTTTCTTCCTCCCATTAATCTGAAATGTTTTTTGTCATATTATATTTCTTTTTGACCCAGTGTCTTAGTCAACTTGGGCTGCAACAATAAATACCATAAACTGGGTGGCTGAAAAAAACATTTTTTCCCAATAGTTCTAGATACTGGGAAGTCTAAGATCAAGGTGTTGGCCAATGCATCCTGCTGCGGGCCCTCTTTCTGGTTACAGACTAACACCTTCTCACTATGTCCATACTGGGGGGAGAGAGAAATCATCTCTCTCATGCCTATTCTTATAAGGATATTAATCTCATCACGAGGAGTCCACCCTTGTGACCACATATAACCGACCTAATTACTTCTCCAAAGGTTCCACCTACAAATATCCTCCCACTGGGGATTAGGGCTTCAACACATGAATTTTGGGAGAACAGAAACATTCAGCCCATAGCATCTGGAAAGAGTGTTTTTCTTCTTACTTTTAACATATATAAAAGATCAAGCACAGTGCCTAGGCCATAGTAGGTTGTTACTGATATTGTTGTTAGGTGCTGTCAAGTTGTGTGCGACTCATAGCGACCCTCATATGGTTTTCAATGGCAGATTGTTTCGGGATTGCCTTGGGAGTGGGTTGCCACATCCTTCTCCCATTTTTGCGGGGCTGGGAATCAAACTCGGGACCTCAGAGACTGCAGAGCAGCGCTCTACCAGCTGAGCTAAATCCCAGCCCCAAACGACAGGTTCCACCGAGATTTGAACTCGGATCACTGGATTCAGAGTCCAGAGTGCTAACCATTACACCATGGAACCACCTAGGCCATAGTAAGTAGTCGATATAATTCAAGTGGCATCACTTGAATTCATTGTTTTTTTTCTTTTATTAGTAAATGATGATGGGGTACAGAGTAATACAGCATTGGCTTTTTCCATTATGCATCCTTTACATCACTTCTAGCAACACTTTCATCAACCCACAAAGTTTATGGAGCCTTATGGCTAGTATGAAGTAATACTCTGATGCTTATTTGGGTTATATTCCCCTATTTTTCCAATATACTTATAAAGTTGTGCTGTTTACATTGAGATTGAGCTCTCCCTCTTCATCCATCCTCATTGACTCTCTTCCCTATCCCACTTTCGAAATATGCACATCACAGTCTATAGCTACATAAACGTATGCAAGTAAGTTAGATCTTCCTAAAATAGTAATTGCTCCATTTGTCTTGCCATTCAGGTTTTTGTTTTTAATTTTTTGGCAGCAAAAGGCAAATTAGAAAAAGGAAAAAAATCTTGGTATGTAGATTCTGGGGGATGTTTCCCTTCAGATTACTACAGTATGTTAAAAACTGAATACAGTTGATATACAGCAGCTTGCCTGAGTCTCTGCTACATGCCTCAAATGCAAAAATCCCTGGTGATGGACGACTGTGGGTAAAAACATACATGCATCACATTTCTTCTTTGATAGCTTCCAGACCCCATTTTAGTGGGTTTGGCTCTCAAAGCAAACTCCATTTGACAGCACAGGAGTAGCACTCTGTCATTTCCCCCACCCTTGGCCTTCATTCAGCAGTCAGGCCTAACTAGCTGCTTACATTCTCTCCCTCCTAAGGGAGAAGAGATGTTAGAGAATTCCCTGGTGAGTGCTGAACTGTGATCTGTATATGGGATTTTATAATGGAGAACAAAAGCACTCTGCTTTCTCTCAATTTTGTTGTAATAAATCTCTGATGAGATTGATGAGAAAGGAGAGACAGAGATAAAGAGACAGAGAGAGAGAGAGAAAAAGAAGATGGAAGAGGAGGAGGAGGAAGGAAGGAGAAAAAGAAGGGAGAGGAAGAGGCAAAAGGAAAAGATAGAAGGACAGAAAAAGGGAGGACAGAATATACATGCCACTGACATGCATTGACTTTTGGGTGTGCTTTGTACTTGCAATGATTAATACTTAGATGTATCCTAAACCTCATGAAGCTATTTGCTTCCCAATGACTAGTGGTAAAAGTACAATTCTAATATGATTTTTTTAATAGCAAAGGATAGAGCCCTTTGTTTCCTACATACCTTTCTTAGTACGCCAATGGCCGACTTAAAAACAATCTCAAGTCAATGTTCCAATACCCTATGCTTCACTGCAATCCCCTACAAAACTGATGACTTCCTGGATAAGCTGAGGTGATCTTGTTATCCCCTTGCTAGACTATAGGCTACCACACTGAACACATCAGCCTGCATCAGGACAAAGACCCTCCCTGTTGCTGTTGCCACTCTATTGATCTCTGTCTCTAGAAGATGAATGTAGGGGGATTATTTTTGTAGCATTTACTAAAGAGGAAAAGACAAAAAAGGAAGGAAAGAGGAAAGGACAGGAAAGGGACGAGAAGGAAAGGGAAGGAAAGAGAAGGAATTAAGACAATACCTGAAACAACTGTCCCCAGGCTCCACACCTACTTCCTGTGGCTTTCCTCGTTTCTCCACATGTTGTTGTTGTTGTTGTTGTTGTTGTTAGGTGCCCTCGAGTCGGTATCTGACTCATAGCGACCCTCACAGGGTTTTCAATGGCTGACTGTTTCGGGATGGCCTTGGGAGTGGATTGCCAGGCCCTTCTCCCATTTTTGCGGTGCTGAGAATTGAACTCGGGGCCTCAGAGACTGCAGCGCAGCGCTCTACCCACTGAGCTAAATCCCAGCCCGTTTCTCCACATAGGAACTCATTAATAAGAGATCTTTGTGCCACAGTCTTTCCATTCCCTATTGTGGAGTCAAGGACAGTATGTGATATGATGGAGAAAGGACAGGCTGTGGAATCATATCACACTAGGTTCTTGTTCCACAATCTAGCACAATGTCTGACCCACAATGCCAAATAGACTCTTTTTCTTAAGGAATTTGTATTTTATAGCCAGGCACAGTGGTGTAGACTTCTACTTCCAGGAACCTAGGAGGTTGAGGCATGAAGGTTGCAAGTTTGAGGCCAGAGAGAGCCTGAGTTACTTAGCGAGACCCTGTATCAAATTACTAAAATGAAAAGTGGTCTTGAGGTGCAACCCAGTGGTAGAGTAATTGTAAAGTATATACAAGGCCCTGGGTTCAACTCCAAAGTACCACAAAAAGAATTGTATTTAACTCCTCTGCAGGAATGACTATATGTATTATTTATTATTATGTGACACCAGTAATATTTCACCAGATAGTCACTCTTCTCAAATGTGTATGGCTATTTGGCAAATAGATGCCAAATGATAGGCAAAGTGTATTAACACTTAACTCACAGATAACACATACACATTTGTACACGCACATGTGTACTTGGTAAAGAAGAATCCAAACTTAATGAAAGATACAGAGTAATACTTTCTCCACAACAACCCTTACTTCTTTCAAATATAACCACTGAACTACTACTAACTCTTACTGCTTTGCCAGGTATACTGTATCATGGAGTGGCAATTACTTGCTGTGGTTTGTATATGATTTGAGTCTCCTCTGAGGGTCCATGTGACTTGAAGCTTGGTTCCCAGGATAGTAATATTGACAGACTATGTAACTTTTAAGAGGTGGGGCCTAATGGGAGGTCTTTAGGTCATTAGGGGCATGAAGTAATTCTCATGTGACTCTGACTGTTTTCTCAAAGGAGTTGTTATAAAAGAGGCAAGCCTGGCCCCTTCTGCTCTCTCTGCTTCCTGGTCTGGGATGTGATCATTCATTTCTACATGCACTCTCTTCATAATATGATGCCATCTGCTTTTGTCAGCAGAGGCTGAACCAATGGGGCCACTTAATCTTGGATCTCAAACCTCCAAAACTGTAAGCTAACTAAACCTATTGACTTACAAAGATAGAAGATGAGAACCATGGTGCATGCCTATAATCCCAGAAACTTGGGAGGTTGAGGCAGAAGGATCATAAATTTGAGGGCAGAGGCAGCCTGTGCAAATTAGCAAGACACTTGTTCAAAATAAAACCTAAAAAATGGGCTACAGATGTGGCTCAATGGTGGAGTGCTTGCCTAGCATGTACAGGGCCCTGGGTTCAACATCCAGTACTGCAACAATATGTAAATAAATAAACTTAGTCTATGTCAAGTATTTTGTTACAGTGTCAAAAAGCTGACTAATATAGTGGTGAAGTAGAGGATCCTCAACAGTTTAGAGTAGGGAGCATCAGAGACTTGGGCTCTCATGGAGATAATAGCCATGCAAACAGATAAGATGAGAAGTTGGAAAAGTCACCTGCTTTACACTCTTCCCTCTTTCATGTTGTGACTTATAGATCATAGAATAGAAGGAGAATCTGAGGCCCAGAAAAGGAAGGGCTCGTTAAAATTTCTCTCTCTCTCTCTCCTTCTCTCTCTCTCTCTCTCTCTCTCTCTCTCTCTCTCTCACACACACACACACACACACACACACACACACACACACACACACACACACACACAAAGTCATTTAGTGGCAAAGCTGGGGTGCTAACCCTGGGTCTCCAGCTTCCTAGGTTGTAGTTTTTTCCCCAATTTCCCAAATCCCCCTTCTAGTGGAACAAACTATGGGAGGACTTCTCATTTTGGCAATTTTCGCTGCTACTCCATTCCCTGTGTCGGGCTAATGAGCATTATAGGTCTCCTGGGACCCTCAAAAGAAGGACTATTTGCATTTCTCTTTTCAGTGGAGACATGATAGCGTGGGGCCATAGAGAGAGTTTCTAAACTTTAGAGTGAATCTGAATCACCTGAGTGGATTGTTAAATATGTCAGCCTTTCCAAGCAGTTACTGAATCATTTTTTCCCCTTCAGTGCTGGGTATGGGACTCAGGGCCTCGATCATGCTAGGTAAGTGCTCTACCACTCCACTATACCCCTAGCCCCAGTTGCTGAGTCTCAATGAACTCTCTCTACCCCTTTGGGAAAGGTCAACAATACTCAATGGAATTTCTCGTATTTTACATGTTGACTTTCTTTCTGCAGCAGACCTAGACTTGGGGAAAAAAATTGCCTTGCTTTTCTGTTGTTTGTTTTCATTATGATTTTTGTTTATCACATTTATAAACATTTATTGACAAAAATGAATATTGTGGAAGAATATTAGGAAACAATATAGGTCAGCTTAGACTGTTTTTGAGTCTGTCATCTTGCTCCATGTCACGAATCAAACCCAATCAGACCCAAGGCCTTAGGGCATGCAAAGCAAGTGCTCTATCACTGAACTACATTCCCAACCTCAGCTGAACTTGTTCTTAAAGCCTTTTTGCCAACTATCAAGAAAATCCCCATTCCAGACACAAGAGGGAGCTTTTACCTAAAATGAAAGCTTAATGTAGGCAGTTTAGTGTGGACTCTACCATCTTTATTTTCTTTTCACTAAGAATGTTAACTTTGTTATCTCTGAAAACATATTAGTAATCTAATCCTGGAATTGCATAATGGCAGAGCTGACAAGCTTCCCAATCATCATAATCTCAAGGTGGCCTATTGCTTTCTTTCTACATTTTCCTTTCTTGGCTGCTATGGCCTCTCTGTCTCTCTCTGCTCCTAATGTTCTGACTTGCTTTTCTTTTCCTCTCTCCTTATGTGTGCATGCTTTTCTGAGCTCCCTCAGGCCTTTTGTCTTCTTCTGCTTTGTATACACTTTCCTTGGTTGACCCGATCCATTCTCATGGTTTCAACTACCACTCTGTGATAGAGAATAAGTCATAGTACATGTCTTTTGCAAGTAAATCCATTCTGAGCCCCAAACATGCATATTCACCTGTTTACTGGACAAGCCAAGAATAGGAAATCTGCTCAGAAGAAGATCAATTGGCCTGATTTAAGGGATAGTCAATTTAAAGACTACATAACAGTTTGGTTAGGGGGTCTCTGAGTTTTCAGGACCATAGATCACCTTGGATGACCATGTGAACAGTGATATTGTTGAAACAAAGGAGACAACAAAACAAAAGAATATCAAAAACCTTCTAATCTCTAGAAAACAACAAAAAGTATCACTCAGGTTGACCAATATGGTAGACACTAGTCATACGTATCTTTTGAAGGTCTGAAATGTGGCTGGTTTGTATTGAGATGTAAAATACATTCCAGATTTGAAAAAGCAAAAGATCTCATTAATATTTTTGTAGTACTTGAGGGTTGAACACAGGGACTCGCAAAGACTTTGTAAGTGCTCTACCACAGAGCTGTACTCCAAACCCATTTTTAAACAATTTTTTTTTCAAATTTTGAGTCAGGGTCTTACTATGTTGCACAGGTGCCTCTGGCCTCAAACTTGCAATCCTCCTCCCTCTGAGTCACTCCCTCCTTCTGAGTCACTGAGATTACAGGTATGCACCACTGTGCCTGACTTAATTTTTTTGTATGCCTGCCTTGATTAATATTTTTATGTTGATTACAAATTAGCTCCTAGTTCATATGAATAACTGAATAAATATTAACTAGTACTCTCAATTCTGGTCATTCCAACTTTTTTTGATATTACCCAAACCTACCAGGCACTTTAAAGCCTCTTTAATTAATTTATTTTTTTCTGGTCCTGAGAGTTGAACCCTCAGAACACTTGCGTGCTTTACAAGTGCTATACCACTGAGCTGCACCCCTCAGCCCATTTTTATACTTTTTGAGACAGGGTCTCACTAAATTACATAGGCTGCCTCTGGCCTCGAACTTGCAATCCTCCTGTCTCCTGCCTCCGTCTTCCAAGTCATTGGGATTACAGGCATGCACCACAGCACCCAGCTTATATTTGAGAATACTGTTTCTTCTGCCTGGAATTGACTATCTCAAACTCATCATCTATTAAACTCCTATGCATGCTTCAAGTCCTAACTTAAACATTATCTGCTTTTTTTTTTTATAGTATTGGGCTCTGAACCTAGGGCCTTGGACATATTCTTTGCACAGGCACTACCATGGAGAGGTACCCTCAGATCCTTTTTAATATTTTTAAATGTTGAGACAGGGTCTTGCTAAGTTAGGTAAACTGCCTCTGTCTCAAACCTGTGATCCTCCTGCCTCTGTCTCCCAAATTGCTGGGATTACAGGTGTATGCCACTGTGCCCAGTGATTACCTGCTTTCTGAAGCCTTTCTCATTATGAATGGCCATTTTCTTCTCTGTGACACCATGTACACATTGCTATTATTGCACAAATGTTACCAAACATTTACATTCATATATAATTTATGCATCTGTTTCCTCCACCAGACTCATTAACTCAAAAGGAGTAGGGGCTTGTACACTTCCACCTTGCATCTCCAGATGCTAGCACATTTGCTACAAAATAGGCATTCAATAAGTGCATTCCCAACTGAAAATTGAATACTCTAATCAAATAATATATCTGCACAGATGAAAAAACTGAAGCCTAGGGATATTATGTGAATTTTTTTTACAAGATTACACTTTGGATCCCAATGGATCAAGGTGACATTTTCTCTTGCCTCTGAAAAGAAAAGGCAAAACAGTAACACCAGGATAACTAAAAGTAGAACTTATATTAACATACATCTTTAGTTTCTCTACCTGCTAGGAAAATAGTCATGAGAGTAAATCCTAAACCTTGTTACTAAATTGCGAATATAACCACTGTTAAAACTTTTACTAGGCTCTGATATCAGGATATTGATTAAGAACTATTTGTCATTTATTATCTCTCTTTGGCTGATTAGATGACAGGACTTACAAGTGACTAAAGGCTCCCATACTGATGTTTCTTTGGTAGAAAGAACACTGTGAGTTCAATGATCTGGATACTTATCTTTACTCTGTTGCTAACTTTTGAGTTAAGTTATTTATGCTTACAGTGAAACATTTTCACATCTGTATGATAAGGAGGTTATGGGAGAAGGGCCTGGCAATCCACTCCCAAGTCAATCCCGATACAGTTGCCATTGAAAACCCTATGAGGGTCGCCATGAGTCGGATACCGACTAGACAGCACCTAACAACAACAACAACAGTAATGATAAGGAGGTTAGATCAGATGATCTCCAAAGTCTAACAAATTATGAATTGACCTATGATTGTGACTGTGACAGTATCTTTCATGTAAGATGAGACAGGTATATAAATAAAACCTAGATATCTTTCTGGTATTCTCTGCTTTCAGCTAATATTCAGCTGACATCAGCAATGGTGTCTTATGTTCGATGTACTTACAGTGTTCTTCCCACCAAAGGCACATCAATATTGGAGCCTATTGTCACTTGCAAGTGCTTTCATCTAGCCATCCAAAGAGAGATAATGATTTACAAACAGTTCTTAATCAATATCCCAATATCAGAAGCCAAGCAGGAAGAACTGAAGAAAAAAATTCAAGCCTAGAATTGCAGTAGTGAAGGATTCTACAGGAAAAGTAATAAATGATACAGGAAATGTCAAAGGAAGATGGAAGGAATACACAGAGTCATTATACCAAAAACAATTGGTGGATGGGGCTGGCCATTTCAAGAGGTTGCATATGATCAGGAGCTAATGGTACTGAAGGATGAAATGGAAGGTGCCTTGAAGAAATTGGTGAAACACGAGACTCTAGGAATTGATGGAATACCAATAGAGATGTTTCAACAAACAGACACAGCATTGGAGGAGCTCAATTGTTTATTCTAAGAGATTTGGAAAACAGCTACCTGGCAAACTGACTGGAAGAAATGCATATTTGTGCCTATTCCCAAGAAAGGGGATCCAACCAAATGTGGAAATTATCAAACAATATCATTAATATCACACACAAGCAAAATTAAAGATGATTCAAAAGTGACTGGAGCAGTATGTTGACAAGGAACTGCCAGAAAATCAAGCTGGATCCAGAAGAGGATGTGGAACCCATGAAATCACTGCTAATGTCAGATGGATATTAGCCAAAAGCAGAGAATACCAGAAAGATGTCTATTTATGTTTTATTGACTGAGCAAAGGCATATGACTGTGTGGATCATAGGAAATTATGAATAACTTTGAGAAGAATGGGAATAACACTCAACTGTACTCATGAAGAATCTGTACATCGACCAAGAGGCAGTCATTCAAACAGAACAAGAAAGCACTGCCTGATTTAAAGTTGAGTAAGGTGTGCATCAGGGCTGTATCCTTTCACTGTGCCTCTTCAAACTCTATGCAGAGCAAATCATCTGAGAAAGTGGACTTTATAAAGAGGAATGTGGCATCAGGATTGGAGGAAGACTCGTTAACAACCTATATTATGCAGATGACAAAAATCTACTTGCTGAAAGTAAAGAGGATTTGAAACATTTAATGATGAAGATCAAAGAACATAGTCTTAGGTATGGATGGAAGGTCAACATCAACAAAACAAAAGTTCTTACAACTTAGTCAATAAGCAACTTCATGATAAGTGGAGAAAAGTTTGAGGTTGTCTAAAATTTTCCTTTACTTGGTTCTATAATCAACACCTATGGAAACAACAGTCAAGAAATCAAAAGACTCATTGCATTGGGAAAAGCTGTTGTAAAAGACCTCTTTAAAGCAATGAAAAGAAAAGATGTCACACTGAAGATGAGGGAGCTCTTCACTCATGCCATAGTATTTCTGGTCATATCATATGGTTATGAAATCTGGATATTGAATAAAGGAGATAAGAAAAGAATTGGTGCTTTTGAATTATGGTGCTGGAACAAATATTGAATATAACATGGACTGCCAAAAGAAGGAACAACCTGTCCTAGAAGAAGTGCAATCAGAGTGTCCCCAGGAAGCAAGGATGGCTAGATTGTGTCTTACATATTTTGGACATGTATTCAGGAGGGAGCAATCTCTGGAAGAGTACATAATGTTTGGCAGAGTGGCAGGTCAATGATAAAAAGGAAGACCCTCAAATAGATAGATTGACAAAGTGGCTGAAACAATGGGCTCAAACATAAAAATGATTGTGCACCTGGCACAGAATCAGGGAGTGTTTCATTCTGTTTTACATAGGGTCACTCTGTGTTGGACCCAACTCAATGGCACCTAGCAACAACAAAAACAATAAACAATTTTATTTGTCATTTACACTTCAATAAAGCTCAGAAAACCAGAAGAAATTCATTCAGTTTTGTTTACCACTTTTTTCAATCATGACTCTTCCAGAAATGTGCTTAAATTCTGACAGGGGCCAATGAATAAGCAACTAACCATTTTGAATATACATGCAATTTACATGATATTTTTATATTTTTAAAACTTTCTAAAGAAAGCTAGCACATGTCTCTTTTAGGGACTCCTTCAGTTTTCTCACAACTCTGAGGTCAGCATGTGATCATTGAAATAATATCTCAGATTGGAATAGTGTTTGTAGATTACAAATTACTTTCACACGCACTATTTCAGCTTTCAAAACCTCTGTGCATAAAGTAGGCTGGTTGATACACCTGTAGTGTACATGATGATGATGATAATGATGATGATAGTGATGATTAGCACTAACATTTTATTGGTTATGCTCGACATTTTTCTTAGAACTATGCAAGTACTGTCATATTAAGTTAGTCTACATGAGAATTCTAAAGCTCCCAAAAGTTGTGGTTTGTCTACACTAGTAATGACTGAATCAAGATTTAGATCCAAACCGATTGGCTCTTGTTTCTGCATTTTATACCAGCTGATCATATCTCTGCAACAGACCATTTCACTTTCCTGTGTACCATCAAAGCAAAGACTGAGTAAACATCATCTTATACAATAACCCTTCATAATTGAAAGATACTTTTAATCATCATTTTGACTTTATCTTATCTTCTGGGTTTATTGCACTTCCTGTCAGAAACCTGGAGCTGATTCATATTACCTCATGAAAGTTAATTCTGTACATCTCTTCCCACCTTCACATTCAGCAATGTCACTTTGGTGGGTTAAAATCAGCCATAGTGGGAGATTTTTAAAGCATAAAAAGATGTAAATACTACAAATCAAGACCCATTTTTTTCTTTGGACAGCCAGTTGTAAAATATTTACCAGCACATGTTTGATTCTAGATGAAAGAGAAAAATACCTAAATCTTATTCTGAGTTCAGTTGAGTAAAGTGGTCATTAATATTTGAGTAAAGGTAACAAAATAGACCATGGCATCTTTATTAACTCAGGAAAAAGAGAGAAGTTACTCCTCCTTGGAGATGGCTTAGACATATTTCTAGATTTGACAAGACCTGAAGAGAGATAGTAGAACCAAGAGAGATTTTTTTTTTTTGCTCCAAATTATTGCCATTCTACTTTCTTTATGATCTCCCAAACTGCAAAGATACAGGTTCTGATCCTCGGTCAAACCAGAAAATAATTTTTGATAACCTGCTTCAAGCATCTTATATTTGCTTAAGATGATACAGCTAGCAAATGGTAATTATTAGTCCATAATCCTTGTCATTCATCACTGCATTTGTATAAGACATAACTTGGCAGTTGGTGTGTATAAAAAATTTGTACATCTTTTAAGTAATCTGTACATTTTCACTTGCTGTCCACACTTTAATCATCAGAGTCCCTGCATACCCAGATGTTACACATACTTACATTTAAGGAAAACTCTGTGCCCCTTATAAACATTTTGGAGTGGGAAAGATCTCTGTCATTCTCTTGAGGGAAGGGATAATGAAAGGTCTGATCTGATAGTACCCAAGTGCACAGGATCAACCACATTGGCACTTAATAAAGCTTGGCTGGGTAAGTTATGTTCATTTTGGTGAAGTGGAGTGCAGGTTACTTCAAAAATCTAGTATAGAACTACTTTCTGGAAACCAAAAGCCCTGGATTCTCCAAGGTAACCTCAACTCCAGAACACATATCTGATTATAAATGGTTATGTCAGAATGTACACTCCATTTTTTTTGTTGTTGTTAATGAAAATACCATTATTACTTACACTGGGAATGAGTCTCTTATTGAAAAGCAAGTCATCTTTATTTATATATTTCATTAAGATTTCACTTTTAGGAGCTATTGTGTGGTCTATAAGTGTTGGGGTTTGGCTCAGGCCTGGAAGGGGTCAGAGCCTTGCCCTCACACCAAGTGGGTGTCAGGATAGGGATAGGAGCTTGGCCAGAGGTACCAAAGGAGGACCTCAGGAGACCTTCTTACAAAAATGAAATAGGAACTTTTATTAAGTTGCTCCTAATAGAGGAGCAAGGGCTGGGATTTAGCTCAGTTGGTAGAGCACTGCCCTGCAGTCTCTGAGGTCCCGAGTTCAATTCCCAGCACTGAAAAAATGGGAGAAGGACCTGGCAATCCACTCCCAAGGCAATCCCCAAAAAAACAGTCAGCCATTGAAAACCCTATGAGGGTTGCTATGAGTTGGATACCAACTCAATGGCACTTAACAACAACAACAACAATAGAGGAGCAACCAGCAAGCAGCCCTTTACAAGCAGCAGCTCAGAAGCTAGCAGCATGGGATGCTGCTGTTTCAATGGTGTTACAGTTTTAAGATATTATGCTAATCATCTCTGGTGATATCTGATGGCACCAGAGGTCTGCTGGTCTTGCCTCTCGCAGATTTCCTTCTTTCTCCCCTCCTTCCCAGGCTTGGCAGGAATTGGGGAGCTCTTCATGGCTTGTAAGGTGCCTTCAGCTCTTCAGGGCCCTTGAGCTTGACATGGCACTTTGAGTGAAGTTGGCCATAGGATTAGGGAGTGCTGGTTCAAGGTGATGGGGTTCGGATAGCAGGTGCAGAACAATAGGGGTGAAGGGGGTGGCCAGAGGCCTGTTCATACAGGCTCCAGGAGGGGTCATGTGCTGAGAATAGCCAATCAGGGTGCATTCTCTGACAGGTATGTCAGTTTACCTGCCATAACTGCCAGGTGGGGCAGTTATTCAAAATAGATGATTTTGGGGTGCACTTTGGATTAGGTGGGTAAGGTGTGGGGTAGGCCAATCATAGGTGTTTCTTTAGGAACCAATCAGGAGGCTTGGGGTGACCAATCAGGGTAGAGGTGGCCAGGCCAGGGCCTAGCTGGTCAGGGGCCAAATTTGATCACTTGATGGGAGGGGGAGGAGTGAGTGGCCAGGATGTAGGCCAAGGGTCACTGGCCCTGGAGGATAAAGGTCAGTATCCCTGGATGACCAGAGAGACCCTAGCCAGGGGGTCCTCTCTAGGAATCCCCAACGTGTAAGCACTCTGAGCTGAATTGTTAGAGACAAAAAGGAAACAAGAACTAAGACACACTAGACCTCCGACTTCAGGCATGCCTTTTCTCAACAGCTCCCTTGAGGAGATGTGACCATGGCCTACTCTCCAGAACTTGCAAATGTGTGCCCTGAAGGGAGTGCCCCCAATTGAACAGTCACCATGATCCCTTTTATCCAAACCCTGCCCTCTGTTGCCATTGCTATAGTACTTGACTGGGCTTCCCACAGGGCACTATCTGTGCACAGGGCTTTGAAGGAGAGGCTATACCACTTGGCCTATGGAAAGAGAAAAAGCATGAGCAGGAGTGCTCATGAGGGATGTTTAGAATAAAATATCAGAGGTTGGCTCAGAAAGTGATTGACTGAAGGAGAATTTACTAGAACTCCTTTGCCTGGAAATTTCATGAAGAGTAGGGAAAACAAAACACATTCCAGAAAAGGCAATGGTGGTTGGCAGGGTAAGATGTGTTCAGTAGAAGGATAACTGAATTCAGCTCTCTTCCCTGGGTGATTTTGTAGTGCAAAGGGACAAGGACAGAATTTTCAAGAAAAGCGCTATGTCTAAGAAAATTCTGAGGATGAGATTACTTACAACTGTGAGCTATTAGAAGATTAAGTTCTTATAAAATGAGAGAAAAGGACATATTAACTTCTTTTATTTATTTATTTATTTATTTATTTATTTATTTATTTATTTATTTATTTTGTGGTACTGGGGATTGAACCCAGGGTCTTGTGCTTGCATGCTTTTGCAACTGCTGGACCTCTGAGCTGCACCTCCAACCTACTTTTTTACTATTTGAGACAGGGTCTTGCCAAGTTATGCAGACTACCTCTGGTCTCAAACTTGTAATCCTCCTGCCTCCATCTCCAGAGCTGCTGGGATTACAGGTGTGCACCACCGCACCCATCTGGACATATTATCTTCTTATGTGCAGAGATTCCTGATCCTCCAACTTTCAAGCTCAGACCCTCTCATGTTTACCCATGTATCAGGCAGATTGAGACTTTCAATCTCTGGAAATAAAGGGTCTATGCCCCTTCTCAGCCTTAAGATGCTTTAGAAGCCAGATCTTCTACCTTCATGAACCCTTAAAATTAAGGAACTAAAGTCTCAGAGGGGGAAAGTGAGGCAGAATAGAAAGACAGGGAAATCTGGGGGACATAGAAAGGAAAAGAGCTCTTGCCCCAGGATCTGGTTTGAGCCTCACTAGCTGAGAGTCAGAACTTTGAGACAACTACCAAGAAAACTGCTATGAGGACTGCCTGTAGAGAGACATTATTTTGGGGGGAGATTTTAAATAGTGAAAATGCTAAAACAGCAATAAGCTATTCTTGAGGTAAAAAATGCATGTAGACTTTGAATTTGACGTTGCCTTACCTTTCATAATTCTGTCATTCTTTGAGACATGCCCAGGCAACCCCCTCGTGACTCTTTTCTTAAACTTATACAATGTACCTACTGAACCACCTTATAATCTCATTTTACTAACGTGAAGTTCCTCCAATAGGAAAACATAAACAATAGAATTTCTTCTTTCAATCTTATTGGCATCTCCCTAATCCATGACAGGGTTCTTTCTAGGTGGAGCTTGAAGCTCACATCACACTAGGCACCCAGAGTTGGGTGCCCAGGACTGATACCACACAGAGTGTGCCCTAAGTTAAATAAAAGTGGAGGGAACACAAAAAAAGAAAGAAAGGAAGGAAGGAAGGAAGGAAGAAAGAAAGAAAGAAAGAAAGAAAGAAAGAAAGAAAGAAAAGAGAAAAAGAAAGAAAGAAAGAAAGAAAGAAAGAAAGAAAGAAAGACAGACAGACAGACAGACAGACAGAAAAGAAAGAAAGGAAAGAAGGAAAAAAGAAGCTATGTGATAAAAGACAGGGCTGATCAGAGCCTGTTTCTGGATGGGGAAGGCTGCAGTTTGAATTATGTGCTACAACATTTAGATACTTAATGGTCAATGCGATGATAATAAGAGGTGGAACCTGTAAGACGTGATAAGGTCACAAGAGTTCCTCCCCTCATGAATGGGACCAAGGCCCTTAATAAAGAGACTTCATGCAGCATTCAGGTTTCTTATCCTCCTCCGTTCAGCCATGTGACAACACAGTATTCCTCCCCTATGGAGGATTAATAAAGCACCATATTCAAAGCAGTGAGCAACCTGAACCAGACAATAAAAACTACCAGTACTTGAACTTGGACTACCTAGTCTCTAGAACTATGAGAAAATAATTTTCTGTTCTTTATGAATTTCCCAGTCTTAGTTATTTTGCTATGACATCTCAAATAGACTAACACAGGGAGAAGCTAATTAATATATATAACTACAAATCTCAACATATTAAATAGATGGTAGACTAGTTACGAGCTGGGATTTAGCTCAGTGGGTAGAGTGCTGCGCTGCAGTCTCTGAGGCCCCGAGTTCAATTCCCAGCACCACAAAAATGGGAGAGGGACCTGGCAATCCATTCCCAAGGCAATCTCGAAGCACTCAGCCATTGAAAACCCTATGAGGGTCGCTGTGAGTTGGATACCAACTCGACGGCACCCAACAACAGACTAGTTACTCTTATTTTGTGGATTTTATCTCTCTCCTATATCAAAGATGATGATATTCAACTTTCTGAATGTAAGCCACATTATGGAACCAGCTTCTTTGTATTATTTTGTTCTACTTCTGCTTCTTTTCCTCTCTTTATATTTTTGAACATGTACTCTGTATTTCCTACCTCAAGATTAGAATGTATATGCCTCAGACAGTCCTTAAACCATAGAGTCAAGTGATTTATAGATGCCAAGTCAAAGAATCTTCTATTCTTATGTGGGTATAGAAAGGAAATGGAGTACTAAAGATTGAGAAGACTAGGAAAATAGTGGGCTTGTGGCTAATATTGGGCAAAGAAACTGATGAAAACCTGAAGCCCAAAGACAGACTATAGGTGAACATTGAAATTAATTCCAGTGACATTTGACCCTAGAGTAGAGATCTGTGAGATCTAGGCAATATAATCAAATACTTATCTAAAAGAAGAGGAGATTTAAAAAACCATTTCCAAAATCACATCTGGAAAAGTTGATTTCTCTTCTAGTTGTCTGATCTATAGCAGCAAATGATTATTTGAAGGAGCAGAGAGGAGACACCAAGATGAATCCCAGTGATATTGGATTCCAGAAAAATTAGTTGAAGGGTCTAATCCATGTAAGTAACTCCTTATCTGAAGAATGAAAAGAAAAAGTCACTTCTAAAATTATAAGAAGTGATGTTTGTTTCTAGACTAGTTGTCTAATCCTTTGGTGTTTGACAGCAGCAAGCAGTGACAGCAGATAGATAGGAGCAGCAGCAGCAACAATTGGTATCCTCCAGGGTTAGAGCGCTTATGTATGTTGAGGAGGTTGGGATTCCTGAGCCCTTGACGGAAGCTGCCATTGCATCTTACACAGGAGCCTAGGTATTGGGATTCCTCAGCCTTTGAGAGTGTCCAGTCTTATAGTTCCTTGGCCTCGAGTGTCTGACACACTTGGTCCTAAAGATAACACTTCTCTGGAACTCTTCCAGTGACCAGGGCCTGTAATTTCTCTTCTGTGTCTTTTTAAAGTCTTCTACCCTTTAGCCTCAGGTTTCTTCCCTCTCTTCACTCTCCTTCCATCATCTCTCTCCTTCCTGCCCTGGTCACTCTCTCAAACTGTTCAGCTTTCTCTTGTTGCTATGGCAACTGCCACGATTCCTTTTATTTGGAGGCAGCTGACTCTGACTTTCTTTTGCTGCTGCTACTGCTTCTCTTGTTGTTGGCAGCTGGTCTTGTGATCCCCACCTGTTCTTTAGCTGTCAAGCAGTTAGCCACTCCACTGTTTTTGCAGCTTGGCCTATTGACTGCCCAGCTCAACTGCCTATTCAGCTGTCAAGCAGCCAGCCACTCTGCCTCTTCTGTAGCTCAGCATGACAGCTACTCTGCTGATGCTGCCACTTTCATGGCCACTCTGCTGTCTCTGCTACATTTTTCTTTGTGTTACCAGCTCAAACTACTCAAGAGAAGCCTTGCATTGGGCCTAATGTGGCAATACCAGGGGGCAGAACAAGTAGGTGTCTTCTGTCTGACTCACTAAGTGAGCTTAACAGCTTACTTATATAGCCAGAGAAGGGATGTTTGCACCAATCATAGCAAATTTCTTATGCAAATTAAGGTTTGTATTTGCACCAGCCATGGCATAGTCTCTTTCGCACCAATCACAACAGTCCCTTTGCTGAGCCACCGGAGGAAGTGCTCCTCATCTGGCCTGGGTTGGTCACAGGGTCATCTAGAGTTCACTGAATCTTGTGATAGCAAAAAGTCCAGTGTGAACTGTTTGAAATAAGTGTGGCTAGGGCTACATCTTAAGGAGTCAAAGCAAGATGCTTCAATCACTGTATAACTTCAGTAGAGCTGGTGCTTTGGCTGGCTGCTTGACTGATAGCCTTTTGCTCAAGAAAGTGAAGAGAGCAAGGGAAATTCCACAACTGCCAATTAGTTTCAAACTGGTACATACCCAAACATCTTTTGTTATTAGTAGGAAAATGAACATCAGAAGGAGTGCTTAAATAAGAACTTGAAGAACATAAAGAACTTACCATTGACACTAATGATGATTTCAACAGTGCTTTAACAACGCTTAACATCTGCCCAGGTCCCCATGAAGAGGTATATCCCCTCTCATCTGTCTTATTGGGTCACAGTGGAAAAGAAGTATACAACTAAAGTGGGCAGGAAACTGCAACTACAATGGAGAGTGGATAAATACCTATCAGTGGCTAGGAAATTCCAACTAAAATACAGAGCAAATCTGCTTTGTTAGTGGAAAGTGGACAATTTATAGTCAGGGAACCCAGGCTGTGGATGAGCAGCTTACAGGGGAAGCAAAATGGCAGCTTGGGAGAGTGTAGAGGATTCCACGTAGTCAGGAATCATTGATCCAGTCTTGGAGTGAATCCAAGTCTGTGCAAATAGGGCCAGCAAACTATGAACTTCAAGGTTAGTAACATATAGGCAGAGGTGTTGAAGGCTGGGCTGCTGGACTGGAGAGAGAAATGCCATTGAACTCTGGAAGCCCCCACCTTACTTGAAATTGAAAGCAGCAATGAAAGGATTGGAATTTGAATTAAAAGCTGAACACCTTATCTGGATGGGCAAGATATCAAAAAGTAAGATGAATTTATTCCAATGATGTTAGCAAATTGCTAGAGGGAATTAGCAATTGTGCCTCATTGTTCAGAGAAGTACTCACCTATGAGATAGTAGTTGCAAGGCAGTAAGGAGAAAATTCAAAGTGGACTCAATCATGCTATCCTCTAGGCTTTTGTATGAGGGTAGGAGGGTGGATTTTGAAAATCAATAATTCCAATTAACTGTTAGTAAGCATTTTCAATCCAGTGATTTTTTTTCTTGCTAGGAATATTTTTGCATTCAAGGCTTTTCTAGAAATTATTTCCAGAGGTGCCTTGTTACGATCAGGGCAAAAATCTGGCCCTGAAATATATCAAAATTTGAATTCTCATTTAGCATGCTTGGTTTTAAAAAACATTTTTTATTAGAGCATTTCACTTTATAGCAAGTCAAAGTTTTCTAGTTCTTTATAGAACAATATCTCATTTTATCTCCATAGCTATGTTAGCTTTTTTTCCTACAGTTATGAAGAGCATCTATACTTTATCTTCTAACTCCACAGAAACATGTTGTTGTGGTTTGTTAAAGACCTAGAGATACAGAGCTTAAAGAAAATGTTGATATTACTCAGAAGGGACAGGCTTAAAGTTCTAAGTGATTCGATTAAAAGTGTAGATAGGTCTAGCTCAACTCTCACTTCAATGTCAATTCTCTTTCTATAATTCCTACAGATTGAACTTTAAAGTGAAGCTGTATCACAAACTTAAAAGTAAGATTATGAAATTTCCAGATAGAGTTGTTGACTTTGTTGACTGTGATCTCCTGTAGGCACTCGTGATACTGATCATGTAAGGACAAGTATAAGGTTGGAAACAAACTTTAGCAAGATGTTACGAGTTTACTAGGTGGGGATTTTGATAGCTTTGGTCTTTTCTATGCAATGATGTTGCTGGTTGTTTTGGCTAAGTTTTGCATATTATATCTTAAATGGTTTTGTGCTGCTCACTTTGGCAAAATTATGAGGAAACTCCACTTAGAAATATTGGCAGTATGGGATGTTTATTGAATGAAAGAAATGGGATGTATTTTATAATTTTTCTCTTTTCTTCCTCTCTCCCACCTCCCTCCCTCCCTGTTTCCTATTTTCCTTTTTTCCTCCTTATTTTCTTGATTTCTTCCTCTCTATTTCTCTCTCTTCTCTATTTTTCTCTCTTCTGTACAAGTCTTAATGTTCCTTGAGTTTTCCTTTTCTGTCCTTGATCATTCTAGACCTGCCAATCTATGCTCATGCTATGAAATTATGCATATTTGAGCTGGATATTAGTGCTATCAGTCAGTACTTTAAATGAAAAGGAAACCAATGTGAAACAACATAATAGCATTTTAATGGCTACTGTTTTATTGTAAATCTAATAGTAGTGAGAAACTCCATAAAACAAAGCAAGCACCCTTGTAATCACAGCTAGGTTAAAAAAATAGAATTTTGCCATTCACTCACCCTGGTCATAATCTCTTCCTTCTCTTCAAAAGTAAGCATTTCTGACCTTTGAAGTAATCAGTTCTATATTGTCTTTATAATTTATTACCAAATTGTTTATCCTTAAGCAGTAGTTTAGTTATGCTGCACTCTTATATCTCTTTTTATGTGAAGACTCCATTTTTGCAATTTATGTTTCAATTTATGGGTTGAAGAAATGGTATCTTTTCTCCTCTAAGACCTTCCCACACTCTTGATTTTGCTTGATGGCATCTCTTGTCATTTAATGTTACTGTGTCCTGCATTCGCTGTAATTGCCACTTGGTTCTACATGCTGGATCACATTTGTGTTGATTTTTTTCCTTTTAGTTTCACAGGTGGTGGTGTGTTCTATTTGGAGGTATATAATGTTCTATTGACTCTTTTTTCTGTGATATTAGCTGCGGTTAATGATCAGTGCCATTGGTGTTTAGGTTGATGATGGCTCTCCAGATGTTTGCGTTATTAGAAGCCCTTTCTCTAGAATAAGGAAGAACTTGTCAAAAAATATTTCCTGAGGTCTCACATGTTGATAAATTTATCTATTGCCTTTTTATTTGAAGATCAGACTGAATATAAAATCTTTGGCTCGTATTTTCTTTCCTTGAGCATATTAAATATGCTATACCACTTTCTGTTGGCATAGAGACATTGTCAAAGTCTGCTGACAAGCTAGTTTTATCTTCCTTGTGAGTCATCTTAGTAATTTTACTGAATTTTTCTCCTTAAAGTTCAGTAATTTTCATATGCTATGTCTCTATTTTGGTTGATTTGAATAAGTCAATTTCCTCTTTTAATATGCAGTTTTACATTTTGTTTCAGGAAATTTTTCATGAATCACATGTTTTTGAAATTATTCTTTTTTCTTCCTTTGATTTCCTCCTTGGAGGATTGAAAGCCTATGAAAAGTGAGACAATTTTAAACAGCCACTAAAGAAAGGATCAACAAAGTATGTTGACATAGGACTGCATAAGAAATTGCCAAGCAGTATTGAAGGCCAAAGTCAGATTAAATAGCTGAAATATTTATCCACATATCAATAAGTAAAACATACCTGTAGGTATTTCTAGAAGAGTACTAATTTTTAACTATTTTATTTTAAATAAAGAAAGTGTGAATATATGAATAAATATAGGTTAGTTTTTATTCATTGGTAAGAATGTTCATGTACATTAACAAATCAGAAAAGAAAATCTTGGTAAAGCATCTGTCGCAATTTTTGGTTTGGAAAAAATATTACATATCTCTATGTCATTAGCTAGCAGAGGCTCTTTGGTTGGAAACTCTTCTGTCTGATAGGTTGACAAGTTTCATTTGTCTCAAAATATTATTTATCCTAAATTTAGGCCTGTGGAACTGAAGGTAATACCTTTTTGAACAGTGAGCATAGACTCTGAACTGGGACTTCTTTAGTATCTTCTACATTAACACTTAGCTTAAGGTAATGCTAAACAAAATTGCCATGTTAAAATAGCATATCATTTATT
>VMDO01028682.1:10016-23688 GCA_007922755.1 Pedetes capensis
TTTTTGTAAACTTCATGCATGCAGCCCTCTGGTACTACAGAAAATCAACACCTTTACATTCTTCCAATGGGCTGGTGCCCCGGCCCGTGGGGCTGTTCAACAGGGACCTAGAGTAGGGGGCTAATGAATGAGAGAGAGACAAGAGACACGAAGGATGAAAGCAAGACAGGCTGTCTGATCAAGCTCCAAAATCTTTTGCTGTAGCTTAAATACACAAGGAAGGGAGAGGGGCGGGGCAGGAATGCCACGAGGGCCAGGGGATTCTTCAGAAGTCTTCAGCTCCTCCTGTAACCCTGACAACCGCTTTCAGATGGTAATTTCAATTCAAAGGTCACAATGCCCTGTGGCTCAACATCTGCTATTTCCACCACACCCTGCACCTTTTCATCAGGGTATCTTGTAAAAAGTTACTTAAGGTCTTGGCTCCCTGCAGGCTGGGATTTAGCTCAGTTGGTAGAGTGCTGCTCTGCAGTCTCTGAGGTCCTGAGTTCGATTCCCAGTCCTGCAGAAATGGGAGAAGGACGTGGCAACCCACTCCCGATGCAATCCCAAAACGTTCTGCCATTGAAAACCCTATGAGGGTCACTATGAGTTGGACATGACTCGACAGCACCTAACAACAACAGCTACATTCTTCCAAGAGATTGTCCAAGAATATCAATCTTTGAAAAGCACACAAAGCTAAAACTTATGGAGCAATTGAACTATTTATGTGCAAATCAATTATTCTTATATTAACACTATTACTTGGATGCATCTTTTTATATGAATAAATTTCACAAAATATTTACTTCCGAACATATTGTGTTACTATTTTGTTGATTAACATTGTATAGGACTTGAGTTAGTTCATTCAACCAAATCATTTGGCTAACTTCTGCTAAGAATTTAATGACAAATATCTGTTGATTTATGGTATAAATCAATATCCAATAAATGTCACAGACTCCTAGCTGGGATAATAGTTCAATTAAGATGATTCTAATAACATAATTTTATAATGTCCATGTTTTTACACAATTGTTGTTGTTAGGTGCCATCGAGTCGGTTCTCAATTTCCTACTGAACTAAGAAGACAAGGATTAAAGAATAATCCCTTTAGAACTTCCAAGACTTAGATTGTTTTGTTTTCATTATTTTTCTTTTATAAATAAAGAGAAAATTAAAATATCATAATTCAAATATAATTCAAATTATATCAGTAACACATGGTTTCTGAATGAAACTCAAGAATTATTTGTTTCATTTTTAGCTATAGAATTGATCAATTCTACTATATTCTTCTAATGCTTATATAAATCTTAGCAAACACATGTGCAAACATCTTAATATTTTCTTCAAATGAAATGTGCCATATAATTTATAAGTAATCTGTAGATGAACAATTGAGGCCATACGAACATCCCTTTTCTTATCAATATTTCACTCAGTGACTATAAACAGTTTTTGTTTTTGCAATATATAAGAATATTTCATTTCCTGTGAGAGCATTCCAATTCATTTTATTAGCTGGTAATGAAGTACCAGAGATTTTGAATGTCTATTTGTAGTGGGTTAAACTTGACTCAAGTTTCTGAATAATGATGCAATTTTCTGTCACTCAATGGTATTTTAATGTAATTATTGTTGTTGTTAGGTGCCGTCGAGTCGTGTCTGACTTGACTCATAGCGACCCTCATAGGGTTTTCAATGGCTGTTTTAGGATTGCCTTGGGAGTGAATTGCTATGTCCTTCTCCCATTTTTTTTGTGGTGTCGAAATCGAACCCAGGACCTCAGAGAGTATAGAGCAGTGCTTTACCAACTGAGCTAAATCCCAACCTTTTAATGTAATAGTTTCCCTTTATATTTGGTTTCCCTCTCTGCAGTTTCTATTGTCACAGTCAACTGCAGTTCTAAACTAAAAATATTAAAATTCCAGAAGCAAACAATTCATAATATTTAGTAATGTTTATTATAGTACATTGTTATAATTGTTCTATTTCATTTTATGTATTTATATATATTTTGACATGGAGTGTCACTATGTTGCCCAAGCTAGTCTTGAACTTCTGGGCTCAAGCAATTCTCCTACCTCAGTTTCCTGAGTAGCTGGGACTATAGGAGTGTGCTAATCCACCCAGATTTCTCTTTTTTATTATTAGTCATTGTTGTTAACCTTATGGAGCTCAACTGATGAATTAAACTCTATGAGAGGTTTACATGTGTTGGAGAAAACAGCACATATAGGGTTCAGTCTTATCTGTAATTTTAGGTATGCACTGGAGGAATGTATCATCTGCAAATATGGAAGTGCTATTGTATTCTTATGATGCTGATTGTGACTTAACATTATTTCTTGCTACAAAAAAGATGATTCTGACAGTTACAAGCCTAATTATGAATTATGACTGAAGCTGCAATGGCATTTGAAGGATCTTTAAATATTAGACTGAAAAAAATGAAATGGCTAACTGCAAAAATGGCAATTTCATTTCATACTTCCTTAAACATTCCTCTCCCCAATTTTTACTACACACATACACAGGTACACATGCCCCCCTCGCACCGTATTCTCTCTCTAGGACCAAGCACAAAATCATCTCTTAATTCTGTTTTATAATGCTCCCCACTGATAGACTGTAAGAAAGAAGTCATTGCCTACAATAATAGAGGAAAGCATAAAAAATAAAAAGTGGAAAAAATATAAATCAGTCCAGAATTTCTAAGTACATAATAGAGTATAACCAATAAAATATAAATGGAGTTTATAGAACCACAGTTTTGAATTAAATGATACGCTGACTGTGTAAGTTAGTTTTTATGTCACAGTGACAGAAAAACTTAAAGGAGGAATAATATATTTTAGCTCACGGTTTCAGAGGTTCAGTCCATGTTGGTGGGGAGGGCATGGCCAAGGAGGCAGCAGGAGTAGGTGGTGAAAATTCCTCACATGACTGCAACAGGAAACAGAGAGAGTTTACTGAAACTGCTGCTGGGTAAAACCCTAAAGCCTTCCCCAAAGAATATGACTTCTATATATGATCAATAATTCTAATAATGCAACCAGTCTTATAATGACTAATAAAGCTAAGCTAAAACAAATATTTGTAAACCATAGTTCCTAAGGTAGCTGTCAGCATCCTTATATATCTTTACTGTTAATCTGAAGAATTCTCAGTAGAGGCAATAGACCATAAATGTATTATATGTATCAATATCTGCAACCTGCTGGTAAACCAAAAATTAAAACTCCCACAGTGATGACATGAACCCATACAAACATAACAAGTTCATTTTCATTAAAGCCTTCCATGGATATGTGTAAGGTACTTGTTTAATTTTTTTGCAGTAATGGAGGGCTAAACCTAGGCCCTCATGTGCATACTTTGCAAGCACTCTACCACTGCACTCACAGCCCTCTTTTAAGAAAAAGTTTATCATGAGAATGGGTCTTGTTAAGTAATGAAGGCTGCCTCTGGCCTCAAACTCACTCCTCCCACTTCTGCCTCCAGAGTCCCTGTGATTATAGTTGTGCATCTCCCCACCCAGCTCAATGTACTTACTTTAGAAAGCAGCCTCAAACTGTGTAAAACCGACAAAGAAATTTTTATGTTTTTTTCATTTTATCTCATTATCTCATTATCTCATTATCTCATTATCTCATTATCATTTCATTTTATCATTTTATCAAGATATTTTTAAAAGAGCATTAAAAAGAAGAAAAAGAAATAGTTATGCATGGAAATACCTGGAATCAATCTATTCTAAATAGATACATCGTGTGTTGTGTGTTAGGTGCTGTCGAGTCGTGTGCAACTCATAGCGACCCTCATAGGGTTTTCAATGGCAGATTGTTTCAGGATTGCCTTGGGAGTGGGTTGCCACATCCTTCTCCCATTTTGCAGTGCTAGGAATCGAACTCAGGACCTCAGAGACTGCAGAGCAGTGCTCTACCAATTTAGCTAAATCCCAGCCCCAGATAGATACATTGTTGTTGTTGTTAGGTGCCGTCGAGTCAGTATCCAACTCATAGCGACCCTCTGTACAACAGGGGAAACACTATTGTCAATGCTTCTCTGCTGTTCATAGGGTTTTCAATGGCAGATTGATTTTTGGGAGGGGGTTGCCAGGTCCTTCTCCCAAGCCTACAGCTTCTGGTGTTCCCAGGTGGTCTCCCATCCAGGTACTAACCAGGCCCGACCCTGCTTAGCTTCCAAGATCTGACGGGATCAGATGCCACAGGGCTATGGCTGCAGGTATATATATATACTTATATATAAACTTATATAAATGTTTATGCTTATCTATCTATACATATGAATATAAATATAGGTATAGATACTCATATATCTATATATAAATATATAAAAATAGATATACATGTAGATATAAATTGTTAGGTTAGGTCCAACTCATAGGGACCCTATGGAAAACAGAACAGAATGAAAGACTCCCTGACACTGTGCCATGTCTGACACTGTGTCACTACTTCTCTGCTATTCATAGGGCTTTCAATGGCAGATTGTTTCAGGAGTGGGTTGCCAGGTCCTCCTTCCATTTTGGTGGTTCTGAGCATTGAACCCAGGGCATCAGACAGTGCAGAGCAGCACTCTACCAACTGAGATAAATCTCATCCCTGCAAACACACACACACACACACACACACACACACACACACACACACACACACACACATTTATAGTATTGGCAGATTTGATCCAGGGTTTTGTGCATATTAGGCAAGTGCTCTTCCACTGAACTGGACCCCTAGTTACCTTTTAAATTTTTATTTGGAGACAAAGTCTTGCTAAATTGGGCAGGCTGCCTCTGGCCTTGAACTTGCTATCCTCCATCCTCAACCTCCCAGGTTGTTGGAATTATAGATGCCCACCATGTGCTCAGCTTGGAAGGTATCTATTCTAACATAGGAGGTTTTATAAACACTAACACAAGCTAAGTTAAAAGCTAATTTACAAGTTATTAAAGGAAGCTAGCAAGACTATGTTATGCTGAAACTTTCTGATGGAATCTTTGTTCAAAATGTATTTCCTCAACCATTTAATCAAGTCCCTAAAATCTCACCATGAAATGTGTGTTCTTTTTGATTAGAGCAAGAATAAAGAATACTTTTGTTAACTATAAATTATTAGCTTAATGGTTAAATACTGACACCTAAGCCAGGGAACAGTTATCAAAGATCAACTGGGCTACAATGGAATCACCACAGGAATTTGGGAAGACAGGAGGTGATCTAACATCACTTTCACAGGGAATAGGTCACAGAAGGTGGGGTAAGCTGTGAACTCCCCCAAAAAACTAGCCAAGAACTGTGCTCTTTCAAGTACAGTAAAATAAATTCTTTGATCACTTACTATTTCAAAATTACATGACCTTATTCAGGATATTCCCATTTTATGTAACTCTAACAACAGATAAATAGGTAAACTTTAGTTGTACAATATTGCTTATTCCTTTATAGTAAAAAGCCAATGCAATTAATCCCAAACACAGCACTTTTAAATATAAATAAGACATTTGTTGGTAAAACTACTGACCAGTTTCAATAATCTATTAAAATGTTTCCCAAATTCTGGGCTTTAGACCTCACAAGAGCAGCAGACCTCTAAGAAGCAGTTAAGGTTCTACATGTCCTTATGGTCAATATACATTCAGAGAAATAATTTTTCTGACACGTGCATTAGACATGTTCTTACTGATGTCAGTGCCTTCTCTATTAGTGAATAAATGATTTATTTAAAATTATTTCTAAATTTAGAGTAAAATTTAATCATGTGTTTTCTCAAATATCAAAGAGTAAAATGAAATTAATATACAGATTCTAGTACATGGTTTGAGGTTAGAAGTTTTTCAGATCTTGTAAATCCTGAAAACAATGCTCTTCAGTCTGAATATAGTCTAAAATAGAGCACATCAAGACATCTGAAGTTTATGCAAGATGGACATAAAAATCAACTAGAATGGAAGGCAGGCAGGTGCCACTGCAAGTAGAATTCTACATGATCTTTTGCATTTTAGTAGCAGAGACATGAATTCAACTTCCTTCCATTGAAGCATCTTTCTGTAGTTTCCTAGTAGTAACAGCAAGGCAAAGTGTCTTTCAAGGCATGGAAGAAGATCACATTCTCATATCTACAAATACTTACGTGTTCACCAAAAAATGTAGTTGGAGATTGATTCGCATAGTATCAGCAGATATGTTTTTAAGATTATGGAGTTAACCTTTGCTTCTGGGCTTAAAAATTGGGACATAAAACCTTTAAAATATAATAAACTCTGAAGAAGCAGTTGAGGAGAGAATAATAGTGAGAGTAGGAGGAATGAGTCATCAATAAGGATATAAAACATAAAAAAATTTTCATGATCAGTTCAATAAATTAACTGGTAAGGTTTAGTGTTTTACTAACCACTAAAAGAGCTATATTTTGGAGATTAGTAGGACAGAGTGTACTTTATTAACTAATAAAATATAAATACTCCATTAATCAAAAAAATGGACATTAAAATCTTGGTATTTTTGAAACCACATACAAGCTAGAACTAGAACTGACTTTCATTATCAAGGCTTGACATTTGTTTTTAATGACTAAACTTTTAAAATATTTAGAGTAAGCTACACAAATTTGTCAAATAAATTCATGCAGCATTGTTTATATACATATGTTTTTAGTGTTCTTCCCTGAAAAAGGTCTTTAGATGTCTTACATTGCCATTGGTTACCATGCCCTGCCACTTATTTTTATGAGAAATCACTCCTTTCCAATCTATCCCTTTCTTTTCTAATGACCATCATTGCAATTCTACACTCTGTTCCACCATCGGTCTGATTTATTTACCATAAAAATGTTTTATTTGTTTTCAATTCTGTGACCTTTCTCCTCTCATTATGAACTTACACATAAATGTCTCATTATCTGTCTTTCTAGAAGCTTCTTCAAGTCAATGACCAAAACACAGTACTTAGAAGTTTCTGACTGCATACATAGATAGAAGATGGATGCATGAACAGATAGGTAGACGAATGGGTCGAGAGATTGATGGGTGAAAAGTTTGACATCCTCATTCAAGATATATATTTGAACTACCAGAAAAGACTACTTTGTAGCCATCAGGAGTGACCCTAAAAGTGTAATATTTAATCCCAAATTGTCACAAGTTGAAGTCACCAGACATCAAGAGTCTGTGATAGCAGTTGTTGTTGTTGTTAGGTGCTGTCGAGAAGGGTGCAACTCATAAAAACCATATGCACAACAGAACTAAACACTCCCCAACACTGTGCCAGGCACACGACCTTTTGTGTTTAAGCCCATTGTTGCAGCCACTGTGTCAATCCATCTAGCTAAGGGTCTTCCTTTTTCCTGTTGACCTCCCATTCTTCCAAACATGATGTCTTTCTCCAGGGATTGGTCCCTCCTGACAACACATCCTAAATACATAAGACATGCTCTAGCCTTCCTTGCTTCCAATGAGCACTCTGGTTGCACTTCTCCTAGGATGCATCTGTTGGTTCTTTTGGCAGTCCATAGTATATTCAATATTTGTCTTCAGCACCATAATTGAAAAGCATCATTTCTTCTTCTGTTGCCCATACTCAATGTCCAGCTTTTGCAAACATATGATGTGACTGAAAATACCATGGTATGAGTCAGGTGCACCTTTGTCTTCAATGTGACTTCTTTGATTTGCAACACTTTAAAGAAGTCTTTTGCAACAGCTTTTCCCAATGCAATGTGTCTTTTGATTTCTTGATTGCTGCTTCCGTGGGTGTTCATTGTAGAATCAAGTAAAACAAAATCTTGGACAGCCTCAGTCTTTTCTCCATTTAACATGAAGTTTCTTACTGATCCAACTTATATCTTACTGATATAAGGATTTTTGTTTTCTTGATGTTGAGGCACAATCCATACTGAAGGCTGTGTTCTTTGATCTTCATCATTATTTCAAATCCTCTTCACTTTCAGTAAGGAAAGTTGTGTCATCTGCCTAACATAGGTTGTTAATGAGACTTCCTGCCACCCTTCTTCATAAAGTTCAGCTTCTCAGATTATTTGCTCAGCATATAGATTGAAGAGGTACAGTGAAAGGATGTGTGCTGACACACATCTTTCTTGACTTTAAACCAGGTGATGTTTCCTGGTGTTGTTTGAATGACTGCCTCCTGATCCATGTACATATTCCTCATGAGGATAGTTAAGTGCTCTGATATTCCCGTTCTTTGCAATGTTATCAATAATTTGTTGTGATCCACACAGAGAAATGCCTTTACCTAGTCAATAAAACTTAGACACCTTTCTGGTATTCTCACTTTCAGCTAATATCCATCTGACATTACCAGTGATGTCCCTGGTTCTGTGCCCTCTTCTGAATCTGGCTTGATTTTCTGGCAGTTCCTTACATGTATACTGATGCAGTCTCTTTTGAATGATCGTCAGTAAAATTGTAAGTGCATGTGGTAGTTTGTTAATTTCTGTATTCAGCTGGATCCCCTTTATTGTGAATAGGCACAAATACAGACCTCTTACAGTCAGTCGGCCAGGTAGCTGTTTTCCAAATCTCTTGGTATAGACAAGTGAGCAATTCCAGTGCTGCATTTGTTTGTTAAAATATCTCAGTTCTTATTCCATGGATCTTTGTGTTTTACCAAAGTTGAGGAAAAAATTCCTTGAAGGCAGCTTCCACTTCTTCCTTCAGTACCTCTGGTTCCTGATCATATGAAACTTTCTGAAATGGTTGAAAATCTACCAATTGTTTTTAGTATTACAATTCTGTGTATTTCTTCCATCTTCTTTTGATGTTTCCTGCATCATTAATATTATCTCTGTACAATCCTTCAGTATTGCCACTCCAGGATTAAATTTTTTCTTTGATTTTTTAAGCTTGAGAAAAACAGGATATGTTCCTCCCTTTTGGTTTTCTGTCTCCAGCATTTCTGACACAGTATATCATATGATTATTTGATTTAAAAATTGCAATACCAGTCTATTTTAGCTCACTGGTGCCTAGAATGTCAATATTTATTCACTACGTTTCACTTTTGATGATTTTTAATTTTCCTAGATTCACATTACATACATTTCACATTCCAATTATTAATGGATGTTTATAATTGTTCCCTCTTATTTTGAGCTGTGCCACATGTACAAATGTAGGTCCCTGGGGATTTACTCCTTTCCTATCATTAAGGTCGACTTTACTTTGAGGAAGCAACTTTTCCCTCATTGTCTTTTGAGTGCCTTCCAACCTCAGTGTTGTTGTTGGTAGGTGCCCTTGAGTTTTGTCCAACTCATAGCGACCCTTATAGGGTTTTCAATGGCTGATTGTTTCAGGATTGCCTCAGGAGTGGATTACCACGGCCTTCTCCCATTTTTGCGGTGCTGGGTATCGAACTCAAGGATGTCAGAGACTGCAGAGCGGTGCTCTACCAACTGAGCTAAATCCCAGCCTGCCTTCCAACCTTCTGCCTTAGGGGCTTCTGCCTTAGAGGCTCATTTTCAGTCACTATGTCTGGAAAATGTTTCTCTGCTACTCATAGGGTTTGCGATGGCTTTTTCAGAAGTGGGTTGCCATGTCCTTTTCCCTTGTCTGTCTTAGTCTGGAAGCTCAACTGAAACCTGTCCACCATGGGTGACCCTGCTGGTATCTAATACCGGTAGCATAGCATTCAGCATCACAACAACACGCAACTCCCCACAGTATGGCAAACTGACAAACAAGTGAGGGTGAAATGAGTAAGTCTCTTTAAATAATTTTCCTTTGCCACTTTGCAATGACTGCTTCTCAACAGATGGCGCTAGAGACACATTGTAAGAGGAAAGGGGTTTATTTTCTGTGACTCAGCTGGTTCCTGCATGTAACTTATCTGATATTAGGGTCCTGCAGCATGAGTAGTTTCTCCAGTGCCTAGCTCTTGAAGTGTGTAGTGGCCAGCAGTAGACAGCAGTGAGTAGGTTACCCCAGCACCTTTCCTCAAACAGTTCTGAAGTAGTGCATCTCTGATGCAATACCTCTCCATGACCAACTTTCCTCCCTCCTCTAGAGGGAAGATTTCCAGGAAGTTCTGCCATTGTATAACCAGAGTTACTTCACTGTCATTCAGTAAAGCATGGCTGTGCTCTGGATCACAGGTTGGAAGCAGTGGGGATGAGGGTGAAGATGAAGTTGGGCGGGGAGGAGTCTTCCAAGGATGCTTATTTTAGAACTAGCATAACTACTTATATATGCTACTTCTATATCCTTTAAAGATACCTTGCCTCCCAACTAACGAATACCTCATGATCTCAATAAAGTTTTAGCTATATTATAGTTAATAGTTTTTTATATTAAGCTTTCTACATTCGAATTACAATGTAGTGAACATTCAAATTACAATTAATAGAGTATCACCAATGTGAATATTTTCTTCCAGTGTGGCTTGCCCTTAAACATTGTTGAGGTTTTTTTGTACCTTAAGGAGGTTTAAATTCGTAGACTGAAAAGAGCTGGCTATTTCTTTCTTTCAGTTCAGTCCAGGCTGATACACAACTGGTAGAGGTTGTGGACCCAGGAGATAGACTATCAAAGATAGGATTTTAGTTTTGTTATGCTTTCGGACTTGAGTACAGTGCTGAGCTCCTTTCCAATGGGAAAATCAATGCCAGTAAAACAGAGCATGAAGTGGCCTTAGAATTAATCAAGCTATCACTTGTGGTTGATTGTGATAAAATGTCAACTGAAACTTGGACCTTAGGAGCCCAAGTGGCTGCTTCACTTGATTATTATGACAGTAATGATGACTGAAAGAACTGCAGTGTGGGATAAATTCTTTTGAGTTCACTTGAGTGCTTACAAAGAGAAAATTACAAGGTGAAGACTGTTAAATCCCAGCTCAAGTTATAGTCCACGAATCAAGGAGCTTCCATGACAGTCCTAAAAGAAGCTCTTACTGACGTTACTGAAAATCAGTCACAAAATTTAAATATGTGAGTTACTAAATTGCAATGATGGTTAAATTCACAGGGTTGCCAAGTTTCTCAGTTGATATTTTGGGGTAAAAGAATCCTGAAAATTGCAATTGGGAAAATTGGTCAGTTCCAGTTGAAACTAAGAATCTTGAGCCACAGTCTGGAACTTTCTAAGGCATTTCATCACAAAAACTGTGGACAGGAACTAACAGGCTTGTAGGTGCGTGTGATGAGAGAGATCATAAGCTGTGGGTGTTTTTATCTGCAGTGCTCTTGAATATATTCAGAGGTCAAAATTATCACCTTATGTGATCAGTTTTGAAATGTGTCAGTGGATAAGAAAATACTTTGATAGAGCATCTCTTGAAGACACCTGAGTTTTTATCAGTGAATGGAGGAACAGCCCTGTGGAGGAAAGAAAGAGAAAGAAAAAGATAGAAACAGATATAGATAGAAATAGAGAAAGGAATGTTGGGGAAACCAAGTAGAAACTACTTACAAATCAAAGAAGAGGTCAATGGTATAACATACTTCAGTAAATTCCATTAACAAAAAGACTGAAAAGTGTCCACTGGGTTTGCCCCTGGTAACTTGTGCAAGAGTATAATGGAGTAAAAGTCGAACAGAGTAGAAGTACAGTGTAGTAGAAACAGAACAGTAGAACAGGGGATAGATATATAGATTGCATTAAAATAACTCAGCTTTAAGTTGGCCTTATGGTTCCTCAACTGACAAAATAATTCTGAAACACTATAAGTACTTCCTTATAGTAAAGGATAATGGTCAAGATTCCTAACATGAACATAAAAATTCAACAAAATATTCTGACCAGTATAACAAAGCCATGAAAAAGGAGATGTTGCTGCTTGCTGCTGTTGTTGCTGCTGCTGCTGATGTATAACCATTTGACATAAAGAAAAACATTGATCAATTATTAGATGAGCTTTATAAACTGTTTACTTAAAAAACCTTACAGAATAACTGAAGGAGTACTAGAACTAATAAGAGAAGTTCAACAAGGGGACTAGATGACAGAAGAAAAGGAAATAAATAAAATCTATTTTCTGTTGTACCAGTAATAACTAATTAAAAAGGATAATGTAAAAAATTTTCACGATACTTATGCACATAATGATAAACTTAATTTTCTTATGTATGTGCTACTTTTTAAAAATTTAAGTCTAGCAGTGGTAGATTATTCATTTTAGATATAAGCTTTATAAATCAACTCTAATTCTTCCTCCATGCTTCTTTGGTCAATGTTTGAAGGCAGGTAAAGGAAAACAATAAAGAATGGCAAATATTTCAAAAGTGAAAAAAAGGAGAGTAGTAAAGTTGACTTTTTTTTTTTTTTTCGGTACTGGGGGTTGAACCCAGGGCCTCGAGCTTGCATGCTTTGCAAGTACTGGACCACTGAGCTGCACCCCCGGCCCTTTTTTTTTTTACTTTTTGAGACAGGGTCTCGCTAAGTTACGCAGACTGCCTCTGGTCTTGAACTTGCTATCCTCCCGTCTCTGCCTCCCAAGCCACTGGGATTACAGGCACCCGCCACCGTGCCCGGCCATATATTTAAATATTTCAAGTTCATAACAAATATTGCTGGTTTCAGAGGTACTTATAATTGGTGCTGTACTATATATATAAATAGTTTCTAAATGAAATGAAGAGCTAAATAATATAAAACATATCCTCCTAGCCCCCATCATGTGTATTGTTCTGTTGGGCAAAACACTTGAATTTTCATTATTTAACATGTATTTGTCATACCATCACTAATTCCTTTTCCTATCACACAATCTTTTGGAAATAGTTTATTCTCATAACAGAGTCATAGAAGCATAAAATATTGGAGTTTTATCACTGGTGATTGAGCACTATAAATATGGCTATTGTGATAAAAATACACTTTTATTTCATTTAACTTTAATTAATTTAAGCTTTAATTTAAATAACCACACGTGACTAGTGGCTACCATGTAGGGAGGCACTACTTGATATGCTGGTCAATAAGACATGTGAGTGGTCCATAAGGTAAAGAGAAGCTTGAATGACTTAGAGAAAATAAGCTAGTCTAGTCAAGAATGAAAACTACAACTGAAATTGTTGTTGTTGTTGTTAGGTGCCAACCAGTCAGTATCCGACTCATAGCGACCCTCTGTACAACAGGGGAAACACCATTGTCAATGCTTCTCTGCTGTGCATAGGGTTTTCAATGGCAGATTGATTTTTGGGAGGGGGTTGCTAGGTCCTTCTCCCAAGCCTGCAGCACCTGGTGTTCCAGGTGGTCTCCCATCCAGGTACTAACCAGGCCTGGCCCTGCTTAGCTTCTGAGATCTGACGGGATCGGATTCCACAGGGCTATGGCACAATTGAAATTGTTGTTGTTGTTGTTAGGTGCCGTCGAGTCGAGTCCGACTCATAGTGACCCTATGTACAGCAGATCGAAACACTTGCCGATTCTGTGCCAGACAAACCATCTTATTTATGTTTAAGCCCATTGTTGCAGACACTGTGTTAATCCATCTGGTGGAGGGGTTTCCTCTTTTCTGTTGACCTGCCACTCTTCCAAACATGATGTCCTTCTCCAGGGATTGTTCTCTCCTGACTACATGTCCGAAATATGTAAGACGCAGTTTGGCCATTTTTGCTTCCAAGGAGCACTCTGGTTGTACCTCTTTTAGGACAGATCTGTTGGTTCTTTTGGCAGTCCATGGTATATTCAATAGACGTCTCC
>VMDO01028683.1:0-23592 GCA_007922755.1 Pedetes capensis
GGGAAGGGTGGGAGGGGGGGAAGCATAGGGGAGGGTAAAGGGAAACCTATATGAATAATGTTTATCAAAATGCATATATGAAAATGTCACAATGAAAAGCATGTCAAAATGAATCACATTAAGATGTACATTAAAAATTTCTAAAAAAAAACTGAAATTTTGACACAATTAAAAAGTTAATTAAAACATTAAGCAGAAAAAAATCATGTGTGTCTATACATCTTGTTTGATAGCAGAACAGGGGTTTGAAAACAAAAATATGTTTAGAAAAGCCTATTTTGAAACTTTATATTATATATTAAGTCTATTTGCTCGGGATTTAACACTGATGTCTGCATAAGCACAGAGTTACTTCTTCAATTGTTACTTAATAGTAAAATTATTGACTGTCTACTAATCACAGGAAATATAATATTATGCAGATTATATGAAGGGAAATACTGATGGCAAAACATCTTGAATCACTTTTTTCTTTGTAAAATGCTTTCAATTTCCATTTTCTCCAAATACTGTTATAGATTATGTCTCTCTTTTAAGGTGGTGGTGGTTGTAAGTGCCATCGAGTTGGTGTCCAATTCGTAGCGACCCTACATACAACAGGTGAAACAGTATTGTTAGTGCTTCTCTGTTATTCACAGGGTTTTCAATGGCAGATTGTTTTTTGGGAGTGGGGATGGGTACTTCTCCCAAGCCTACAGCACCTGGTGTTCCCAGGCAGTCTCCCATCCAAGTACTAACCAGGCCCAATCTTGCTTAGCTTCTGAGATCTGACTGGATTGGACACCACAGTGATAGGGCTGCAGGTTGTTTTAAAGTAGAACTACCAAATTATAATTCTTTAATGAGCCACTAAAATATTTAAGTTTTATCTCAGAATAAAATTAGTACAGATTTTATTCACTTAAACTATTTAAATAATAAACTAAGCAGTTAACCAATTAGCAAAAATATCCCAGATTATTTTTAACCAAATTCAAGTGAAAGGTGGGTTTAATACTTGGCCAGTTAATTGATTTAAAAAAACCAAAAACTAAAAAAAGAAAAATTGCATAAAGTATACACATGGAATTAGAAGGAATGATCTCACTAAGTTAAGCAAAATCACAAGAACAACAAAACATAATGAGAAAGCAATATCAGAAGTGAACCACAATGGAAAAGAAAAATGGAAATTACCTGTGAAGTGTTAAAGTTCACCATTAAGTTCACTTTTACTATTGAACAGCCAATCATTTTTCATTTTCAAAAAAAATGACTTTAACACACAAAATAAGAAATTTAAATTTATAAATATAACTATTTTATATAAAAAATACGGAACTTAAGTAGAGAAACCTTCACACTAATCTGAAAGGATTCTCATTTCACAACTGTGATTTATTTCCGAGTCAATTTCCTATCCACATCACGGACATCATGAGTCATTGTTTCTCTAAACGACATTCTTTCCCCTTTAATGAATAACCTTTCCAGTAAAAAATCTGATTGACCTTCTCACTTTATGTCTTTCTTTCTTCCTTTTTTTTTTTCTAACTTGAATTACTTAAAATATTTATTTTGGAGTTTTTGGGTCTTCCTGAATATGATGGCAGATCATGTGGGAAATAGCTTTCCCTTTTGTGTAGTGTGACAAACATAACGAACAGTTAACACAATATATATCATAGTGCTTGATGATCACAGAATTAAAAAAATTAGATGGTGGGTAGGTTAAATGGATTCTGGAATAAGAATGCTTTGGTTCCCATGTCATCTCTAACACTTACTGGTTGTGTGGTCTTTGGAAATTTGAATGAAATTTCTGAGCTTTAATTTTCTTGTCTACCAAAAAGGAACTATACTAATACATGGCCTAAGTTATACTTATGGCTGAGAGAATTAAAGCCTTTGTGGAAAGTAAGCATCGGAAACATTAAGGCAGAAAAATACATTATTGTGGAAGGGTTATTAATTGCATTTAAAATAAGCTGATAGGATTTTTAGCAATTTATATGTATTATAAGCTTGAGAAAGAAGAAAATCTATGTTTGGTAAATTATATATACTTATATGCATACACATTCACAAACATAAGCAATTGACTTCTTAATACATTGATGGGAAAGTCAGAAAGAAAGTTGTTAAAATATTTAGTGGAAATGAACTGGGGAGAGGTACTAGAAGTGTGAGCTATATTTTCTATTATGTTTATTAAGCAAGAGTATCTGTGTTTCCATTTTCAAGATCATTGTAGCAAAGTTAGGAATATTTTGTCTTAAGCTTCATAGGCACACAACTATGTGCATAGAGATACAATTGGTTTTTATGTCTTTATTATCTGTAGCAGGGCTGGGATTTAGCTAAATTGGTGAAGTGTTAATTCTGTGCTCTCTAAGGCTCTGGGTTCAATCACTAGCACTGCAAAAAATGGGAAAAGGACCTGGCAGCCCAATCCCCCCCAAATCTTTACAGAATCAGTTGTTGAAATCCCTATGAATTGCAGAGAAACACTGTCAATATTTTTTTTTCTGCTGTACATAGATTCACTATGAGTTGGATCTGACTGGACATCACCTAACCATTGTTGTGTGCCATTGAGTTGTGTCTGACTCAGAGCAACCCTCGTAGGGTTTTCAATGGCAGATTGTTTTGGGATTGCCTTGGGAGTGGGTTGCCAGGTCCTTCTCCCATTTTTATGGTGCTGGGAATCGAACTCAGGACCTCAAAGACTGCAGAGCAGCTCTCTACCAACTGAGCTAAATCCCAGCCCCACCTAACCATAACTACATTATTATCTCTGGTATTCCTGAAATAATTTAACTTAGTCATATACCAAAGAGCAAGTATCTTGTACTTTTATGACCCATTGTTTTCTTTGTTAAAAAAATTATAGTTATTTTCTTCAACATAAAAAAGAAAAACTTAAGCAAAAGAGAAAATGACCATCAAAATTCCTAGTTCCCTGAAATAACCAGTGCTTACAATAGGTGTTGGAGCTGGGGTTTAGCTCTGTTGGTAGAGTGCCACGCTGCGCTCTCTGAGGCCCTCAGCTCGATCCCCAGCACTGCAAAAATAAGAGAAGGACATGGCAATTCACTCCTGAAGCAATCACAAAACAATCAGCCATTGAAAACCTGATGAGGGTCCCTATGAGTCCCACCTTCCTTGAGGGCACCTAACAACAACAACAATAGGTGTTCTACTTGTATGTGAATATATGTTTTACAAAATTAGGATTGAAATATGTAGTGTTACGATTTTCTTTGCTAATCACTTTGCCTAGCATATTGCTTACCATATAGTAAAGGTACAATAAATACTTTAACTAATGAATAAATGCATATAAATATTTTCTAGTAACAAGTAGAGAAGGGCTTATTTGAAAAAAATTCAAAACTTTAAAAAATATTATTGGAATTATTAATATATTTATTTATTTTAGCAAGGTACTGGTAGATTGAACTCAGTGCTTTGCACTTGCAAAGCAAGTGCTCCACCACAGAGCTGCACTCCTAACCCCTTTTTTATTTTTTATTTTGAGAGAGAATCTAAATTGCTTAGGCTGCCTGTGGCCTGGAACTCGTGATCCTCTTGCCTCAGTCTTCCGAGTCTGTGATTAAAGACTTGAGACAAGGCACCTGGCTAGAATTATTTTTTATATTTTGATAGGTTTGTTAGTTAAACACATATTTGATATATTAAACTTTGTCTTCAAGGAAGGAAAACATTTTATATCTATTCTATTTCACAGTAGAGGTTTCTGGTTTCTTTAAATTTATTTTAGGTATTTTGATTTTTTTATTGATACTATGAAGAAACGATAATTATAAGAATAGTAATAGTGGTAATAGATCTTTTAATGTTCAATGTCAAATACTAACATGGTAGTGCTTCATTACACAGTATGATGTTGGCAGCTAGTTTCAGAAAGATATAGGTTAACATAATAATACTTATTCACATTTTTTGATGAGTTTTCAAAGGAAATTGCTTTTCTGTTTAATCAAGATGACTATTATCCTTTGTTTTATTTGGAATAAATTAAATGAATTAATTTCTCAGTGTTGAATTATCATAGCATTCTCAGAAGTAATTAAGATAATTACTTCTGGTATTTTATATTAGATTGTAGTATTATTCATAAATGATAATGCTATCTATTCCTCTTTTATTTATTTCAGGTGCTGGCACTGAGTTTATTCTAGCTTCAAATTGAGAAACTATCTTTTTAAACTCTATGACCCAGAAAATTTAAATAACATATATATGTGTGTACGTGTGTGTGTGTGTATGTATAATTATTTGCTCTTCATAGATAAACAGGATTCCTGTCTACAACAACGTGTATCTCTCTTCTCATTTTTTTTTTTTTTTGGTTGTTGTTAGGTGCCATGCAGTAGGGTCCGACTCATAGCAACCCTCACAGGATTATCAATGGCTGAGTTTCCAGATTGCTTTGGGAATGAATTGCCATGTCCTTCTTCTGTTTTTGCAGTATTGAGGATTGAACCTGGGTCCTCAGAGACTGCACAACAATACTCTACCAATTGAGTTAAACCCCAGCCCATTTTTTTGTGTGTGTAGATGTTAAAAATTAATGTTTTAATTTTGAGATAATTGTAGATTTGCATTTGATTGTGCGAAATAATATTGTATCAACCTTTTAGTTTCTCCTAATGTTAATGCCTTGCAAAACTACAGTACAATGTCATGAAAAGTATATTGACACTAATACAGACAAGATACAGGCCACTTCCATTATCACAAGTATTTTTCATGTTGCCCTTTCATAGCTATAAACTTCCCTTCCTACACCATCTCCTTAACTCCTATCACCCCTCCTCTGTTTTCCATATCTATCATGTCAATTCAAGAAGTAATACAAATGGAATCATACAGTTTGCTGTCACTTGGAATTGGCTTATTTTTATTCTCAGTACAATTTTCTGGAAATTCATCTGGTAACAATTTGATTTAAAAGAAGTGCAAAGAATAAAAATTAGAAAAGAAGGGAAAAAACTATTAGAATTCATATGGGTTTACATAGATAAACTTCAGATTTTTAGAGATCAATTCTTAAAATTTAAAAAGATTTCAGTGGTAGCTGAGTGTGGGGGTTCATGCTTGTAATCCCAATGAATCAGGAGGTGGAGGGAGGAAGATTGCAGGTTCAAAGTCCAAGGCAACCTGCGTAATTTAGTGATACCTCAAAATAAAAAGTAAAAAATGGGCTGCGGGTGCAGCTCAGTGGTAGAGTACTTGTGAAGCATGTGAGAAAGGCCCTGGATTCAACCCCTAGTACCATAAACACACAAAAAAATGTTTAATGTTATGAATGGAGAAAATATCAGTGCATGAAAATCAGTAGGTTTCATTTTTATTCATCATCAGCAAATTAAAAAAGAAAAAAATAAAATAAACATAACAAAAGATTTCAAGAGCTTTTGGAGAATAATTTAAAAATTGTGAGAAAGATAAGTGGAGCCAAAGGCAAAAACAGAAGCAAAAGTGACAAAGAGACTCTCCCCGGGGTTAAATGTGTTTTCAAATTGAAACTGGAAGGTATATGAAAGTCAGAATTGAGGAGAAAGATAATTTATAGAATTAACAGTGAAGAAAGCTAGATTTACTTCAGAGTAAGGGCAACCTGGACAAAACCAAGACTTTAGAATATTCATTTTGGATTGATTAAATTTTTTTTTTACTTATCCACTTATTTGTTTTATAAATAGTTATTGAATCACTATCATTCACATGCCTATGAAGTGCTGTTGTGATTACATACTGGGGAATTCACAGGTAAAATATAAATATACTGTAATATGCTCCATGATGAAATTGTGGAGAATTTAGAGGAAAAGATTTTTTGCAGTAATTCTGGCTAATATGATAATTGATGAGGCAATACTAGATTTGAATTTCTTCTTGTCCCAAATGAAGAGCTATGACTCTATAGAAAAGCACTGGAGACCCTTGAACTTGGGGATACTACTCTTTAGACAAATTAGGACCAGTACTGTTAGTAGAGGATGTAGGCCTTGGGGTCCAGGAATCAGGGGAGGGATACAGGGAGCTGGCAGCAAATGTCAGTCCTTGGTCAGGCTTATAAAAGAATTTAGAAATGTCTCCAGAAGGAAACTTAGAGAATAATTTATCTAGAGTTAGAAAAGAGGAGAATCCTCTGAAAGATGGGGCAAATAGGCATGGGGTGAGCAGGTGGGAAATTTAAGCTGGTGTGGAGAGAAGATAGATGGAAGGACAAAGGGAGAGAAAGAATTAGAGTTCCTGAGATATAAATCAGAAATGAGGCAGCTCCAGAAGCGAAGATCTGCAAACAGCTGCATTTACAGTTCAGAATTGGAGGTCAGGAAGCATGTAGGTCTAGCAACGAGGGTGTGGCCATTTCCAAACATCTGGGAACAACTGCAGACTTCTGTGAACTTCTATGGGTTGCTCTGGGCCCTGCTGAGAACTGCAGACATTGTTGAGAGCTGTGGATACTGCAAACTGTGGATATTGAAGATTTCTAGATACTGCTGACAACTGTAGACATCGCTAAGAACTGTAGACAACTAGACACTGTGTCAAGGGGAGGAGCTTTTGGAGTTTTAAAGTTCCTATCGCATTAAGGGGACAAATAGTCTCCATTCCAAGTTTCTCTTCAAGTGTGTCAGATTTCTCTCATCTCTTAGCTTAGATTGTTCTTTCTAGGCAGTAAAACAGGTTTGCCAATTTATCAAAGGAGGGCTTCTGCCTCAGATGCGAATTTCCCTTTCCCAGCTTGGACATGTTTAAAATATGGATTATATATGTAATATTGTTGTGACAATTGGTTCCTTATATCCTAGTTGTATATTGCACAACAAGAACAGAATTTACCATTTTGTGGAACTGAATGAACACACCTCTATAATATAGTGGTCTTCATATATCAAGTGAGTTCTAGTTACAGACCAGGCCACTTGTAAGAGGGTATTATCTACCAGCCATCCTGGTATTTGCACAGGTTATTATTTATCAAGGAAGTACTGACCACCAGATCAAGCCATTTGTCTCAAAGGAAGCTCACATTGATATTCATGTCTCAAAAGGTGGCTGGGAAGCAGATGGCTACAGAGGTCACTTTATTCCCTTTTTTCCTGCCTAGCATCCCTTATCACTACCATTTTCTTCCAGAAAAATCTAGTAATTTAAGGTAACTTATTGAAATAGTTTTCCTTTAAGCATCTACAACATTTGAAAAAGTTGAAATAAATGTATTTGTATTTGTTCCTACACTGGTATCAACCTATTTTATTAACCAGGCTCATTTTCTGTTCCTTTTACCATCAAATTATGGTCTAGGTCAGGGACTATTGGTCATATAAAGGAAAAGCAATTGTGGGTATTTAGAATGCAAACCTTAGCATTTCCCATTCTGGTAAGCTCAGTGGGTGATACTATTTGTCCTGAGCCAAAATGCAGGAACTTGCTTCCAAATAGCCTGACCTAAAATAAAGATAATAGAGGAGCTATTTTCTTTGGTTTCCTTTCACAATTGCTCTGGGTTTTTTCATTTGTTTGGATAAAAACCACCATTTGGTTAAAACATAGTTCTTGCAGAATCCTGTCCTTCTCCAGATGCAGAAAACAACCCTATTTAAGTTAGTGCAATAAATCAAAGAAATAAAAGAACTATTGTCACCTCTTTGTCACATTGATAATAAAAGTCTGTGTTAAACTTACATTAGAGAGATATATTCATTCAGTTCTACAAAGTGGTCAATTTTGTTATTGTGTGTTATGAAACTAGGATATAAGAAACCAATTGTCACAATAATTTTACATATTAATCCATATTTTCAACATAATTATCAGAGACTAAACTAGTAGAAATATTGGGGTCTGTTTTTCAACTTCTTTTGTTTAATTGATCTGCCCATTCATTTGGCAAACTGTTTTTTTTTTTCTTACTAGTAATGTTTTAGTGTACAACTTTAAAGCGTTTCATTATGACATTTCCATATAGACATATCACTGGATATTGCTCATGTACACCTCCCTCATTACCTTCTCATGACCCATTTTTTACCTCCCCTTCTCACCACCAATTGTCCCCATTCTAATTGCATGTTTTATTTGTGTGTGTGTGTGTGTGTGTTCAGATTTTGCCTTTGAAAGCAAAACGTGATACTTTTCCTTCTTTCCTCCATTACCCATTCTTATTTTATCTTCCCTCTTTTACTCCCTTTTCTCCCCCTACATAATTCCCTTGTACTTCACAACCCATACATTAGAATATTAGCACTCTACCACTGAGATGCATCCCAGCCCTTTTTGTGTTTTATATTTTGAGACAAGGTCTTGCTAAACTGTGCAAGCTTGCCTCTGGTCTTGAACTTGCAATCCTCCTGCCTCAACCAACTAAGCTTGCACAATTTAGTAAGACCCTGTCTCAGAATGAAAAATTATAGAATGGGATGGGATGCAGTTCAGTGCATCACCATTGCCAGCTAATTTCCCCCTTCTCTGTGGCTGAATAGAACTCCATGGTGTGTACATGGCACATTTTCCTTATCCACTCCTTTGTTGATGAATACCTAGGTTGATTCCACATCTTGGCTACTGTGAATAGTGAAGCAGTAAACATGGTTGAGTAGATATCTCTATGGTATATTGATTTACATTCCTTTTGTATAAGTACATGGGAGTGGTATAGTTGGGTCATATGGTAATTCTTTTTTTAGTTTTTTGAAGAACCTCCACGCTGATTTTCATAGTGGATGGACCAACCAGCATTCCCACCAGCAGTATACTAGGGTTCTGTTCTCCCCATATCCTCACCAAGATTTATTATTGTTTTTTTTTGGTGCCATCCATTCTGACTAGGATGAGATAACATTTCAATGTAGTTTTGATTTCCATTTTCCTGATGGCTAAGGATGTTGAACACTTTTTCATATGTTTATTGACCATTTGCATTTTTTCTTTTGAGAACTCTGTTCAGTTCTTTTGCCCGTTTTTGATTGGATAATTAGCTTTATTTGGTGTTTAATTATTTTTGAGCTATTTATATATTCTAGATATTAGTTCCCTGTCTGATGTATATATGCAAATATTTTCTCCCATTCTGTACACTTTGTTTCTTTTGCTATACAAAAGCTTTTTAATTTTTTAATTTCATGCAATCCTATTTTTTCAAGTTTTTTCTGCTATTTCTTATGCTATTGGAATTCTATTTAGCAAGTCCTTGTCTGTGCCTGTCTTGAAGTGTTTTCCCTAAAATGTTTTCTCCTAACAGTTTCAAAGTTTTTTAGTCTGACATTAAGATCTTTGATCCATTTTGAACTGGTTTTTTAGAGTGAGAAAGAGGAATCTAGTTACAGTCTTCTACATGAGGCTATCAGTTCTCCCAATACCATTTATTGAAGAAGTTATCTTGTCTCCAACTTGTATTTTTGGCACCTTTGTTGAGCATCAGATGGCTGCAGCTACATGGGTTTATGTCGGGTTTTTTTTTTTTTTTTTTTTTTTATTCAATTCCATTGGTCTACATATCTGTTTTTGTGCCAGTACGATGCTGTTTTTGTTGCAATATCCCTGTGGTATAATTTGAAATCAGATATTGTGATACCTGCTGCATTACTCTTTCTGTTGAGGATTGCTTTAGCAATTTAGAGTCTTTTTTAGCTTCCAATATGATTTTTTTTCCATTTCTGTGAATAATGTTGCCATGGTTTGAATATAATGTGTCCCTCAAAGGTCGTGTGCTTTAACCTTTGGTCCTCAACTGGAGGGGGGGCTGTTTGGGAGGTCATGGAAATTGGGAGGTAGGTCATAGCTTGGTGGAAGTGATGACAGTGTGTGTGGGCCTTTGGAAGCTTTTATTGTAGACCTGTGGCCCAGATCACTCTCAGGTTCTTACCCACAAAGATGTAAGGTTGTCTAGCACAAGGCCATGCCTCCTGCCCCACCACCATTATGGATTGATCTTCTAGCTGTGAGTAAATCCCTTCCCTCATAAGTTTGTTTGGGTTGATTTTTTTGTACACTGATGAAAGTGAACTAATGCAAATACCATTGGAATTTTGATGAGGACTCATAGAATTTGCAGGTTGTTTTTGTTAACATAGCCATTTTCACAATATTAACTCTTCTGATCCATGAACATGGAAGGTTTTTCCATCTCCTGATGTTTTCTTCAATTTCTTCCTACAGTGTTTTAAAGTTTCCATTGTAGAGGTCTATCACCTCCTTGATTAAGCTTATTGCTAGGTATTTCATTCTTTTTTGAAGCTATTGTAAATGTGATTGTTTTTCTGATTTCTTTCTCAATCTATTCATTATTGGTATACAGGAAAGCTATTGATTTTTGTATGTTAATTTTGTATCCTGCTTCTTTGCTGAAAGTTTTTATGAGCTCTAAGAGTTTTCTGTTGGAGTCTTCAGGCTCCTTTAAGTTCAGGATTATATCATTTGGAAATAGGGAGAATTTGACTTCCTCCTTTCCTATTTGGAACTCTTTTATTTCTTTCTCTTGCCTTATTGTTGTGGCTAAGATTTCAATTACTTTGTTGAATAGCAGTGGAGAGAGTGGACTCTGTTGTCTTATTCCTGATTTAAGAGGAAATCCTTTCAATTTTTCCTCATAAAATATGGTGTTGGCTGGTTGTTTTTCATATATTACCTTTTTTATGTTGAGATACGTTGCTTCTATTCCTAGTTTCTTCAGAGCTTTTGCCATGAAGTCTTGTTAAACTGTATCATAACCATTTTCTGTATCTATATCAATGATGTGACACTAAACTGATGATACCTTAATAGGAGTGTACAAATATGCCTGAAATGTTTTAGTAGATTTTAGCTTTTCCCTAAATTAACTTTTCATAATAAAAACAAAACATAAAACTCAATGTTAAAACCACTTAATAAACTTACAACATTGAAAAATCAGAAACTTGGAAAAATGGGCAATTCACATAGGCAATAAGCTTCATGTTACAAAAACAATATGTTCCAAATTTCAAGGATTTGACAAATTCTGTAGAGTATCTTTCATCAGATTTGTTGTTATTGGGAGGTGCTGTCAAGTCGAGCCCAACTCATGGATGGAAGATTGCAAGTTGCATGTTCTTCTTCTACACAGAGCTGTCATTTATTGGTCTGACAATGAATCAATTTCAAGGCATGTCTTAGCAGTACAGTAAAGGTGAGATAATAAAACATGCAGTGTGGTCTTACACACTGAGTGCCAAATCTACAGTGTTTTCAATGGTAGAGGGACACTCCATTTTCTTAAAAGGTGGGAAGCAATGACAACATTGACCCCTAGAAGATGGTGGTGGTGCTGTACTGGTTTTGGAGGCAGTACTGGAATTCTACTCATATGAGTGAAGGGACAATCTGGTTTAGTACACTTTGCATCACATTTATAATTTGGATAAACAAATATTTTTCAATAAATTTATAATTGGAAAGATTTTACAAAGTGAAATGAGATGATGGTATGCACATTTGTCTCCATTTTTATAAGCAAGCCACTATTTGTGGGCTGCGGTTTAGCTCAGTTGGTAGAGTGCCATGTTGCACTCTCTGAGGACCCAGGTTCGATGCGCAGCACTGGAAAACTGGGAAAAGGACTTGGCAATCCACTGTCAAAGCAATCAGCCATTAAAAACCCTATGAGGATGGTAGGGCACTGCCTAGAGAGGCAGTTTGCCCCAGGGCCTATCTAGGACCACTTGGAGGTCTAAGGCTTGTTCCCCAGGCAGTAACCTTTGCCCTACATCTGGGGACCCCTGGGCAGCAAGCTTCCAAAGATGACACTGGCATCCAATCCCCTTCATCAGGCCCCTTGACACTGATTGGCTATTTCCAAACCACCGAATGGCTCCTGATTGGACTGTTCAGGAACTACCCCCGATTGATCACTTTACAAACCCAAATTTGCATATGCCCCCTGATTGGCAGAGACCCATATAGGGTGACTGCCTCTGCTTGGTCCCTGGCTAGCCCCTGGAGAGTATATAAGGGAGGCACATGGAGTAGTCTGGGTCCATTCCATCAACCAGGACAGATGAAACAATAAAGAGCTGTTGGAGCAGAGCACTTGGAGTTGGCATCTTCACTGGGAAGAAAGAAGCAAGAAGCCGCCGTGGGCATAAGCCTCTAAGCTGGCCTTTCCAAGGCTTCTCAGAGTAGCCATGGGCATAAGCCTCCTTTCTCGCAGCATGGCTCTTGGGTGCTTGGCTCCTCCTCACCAGATGACTGGTCTTTGGCTGCTGGTTCCCGCTCATGGCCAGAGCGAGTCCAGCGGCAGGGCGATTCCCCACAGAGGATCACCATGAGTCAGATCTGACTCAAGGGCACTAAATAACAACAACTTTATTAGTATTCATTTCAATCTCTTACAACAGTATTTGTAGTGCTCCAAAAGCTTTTATGGTTTCTATGCCACAGTCAGTTCACTCATCTTAGCACTAGAAAAGCTATCAATCATCTGGGTCTTCAAGCTGTCTGTTTATCATCTGCAACTGCTGAGTGTGGTGGAGACCTCTAAGTCCCTTGTTTGTGACTGCAGTTTAGTTTACAGGTTTCATTCCTTCAAAACACATGTCCTCCATTTGATCTGACAGGTAGCCTATGGGGCTGACGACACCATCCACCATCACTATAAACTTGAGACCTACAGGTTTATCTGTGGTACAAGATCTTGTGTCTGTGTAAGGTATCCTGAAAGTACCTGCAATCTTCATCCTTGATTCCTGGTTTAGTGCCTCAGATATTTTTGGCTTCTTCAGAATAAATAATCTTGTGTTTGCAGGGACCATGGATTCCATGTCACAGTAGTCTTGACAGATCTCCAGTGTATCTGCCATTACTGGGTTAATTGCTGTCTGGATCATACCTGCTTCTGTTGTGTTCTTTGATGCTTTTCTATACTACCTCTTTTTATTAGTTCTTTAATGGAAGGATTTATTATGGGTGTCCTGCTTTGCCTTTGGACCACTTCTGCTAGCAATTCTTCTTGAGAAGTTTGAGATCCAGGAGCAACTGGAAGTGTCTGTTTCTGTGGGACTACAACATAGTTATTTTTGTCACCAACCCCTGAACTTCAGAGATAGCCTTCAAAACTAGATTCTAATTAGTATGTTTAGAAGGGGTAAGAGAAAGTTTCCTTTCAGGCTTTGCTGGCAATGACACATTACTGGACATGAGTCCTGTTTGGAAGTCATAATCGTCTTCATCTGCCTCTTCTCTACCATAATTGAATTTTTTTTTTTTACATTAGCAACTACACTTACCACAGGCAACTTTTTCTTTCAAAAGTTTTCATCCTCAGTACTAATTTTTTTCTAAGTTGTTTCTGAAAAAGAGACTATAAATCTCTTCTAAGCTATTAAGAACTTCTTGTTTCGTATACCTGGTTGTTTTGCATATTGAGTTGCCTGGCAGTATGAATACTGTTTGCTGCTGTTGAAACTGCAACCTATTTAAATGAGTATTGCAGGTGATTGATAAATTTCAATAAACTGGTGAGAACCAAATATAAGTGTCAGTACAGTTTTTTTTTTTTTCTGAAATAAAGGATTCTCTTGCACAAAATTGAGGTCTTTATCAATGAGATCTTCTGGTTCTGGCTTAATATCAAGCACAGCTTCAGAGGGTGCTGGCTCCCTCATTGGTTCCACTGTTGATATTAATGGGATTGCAGCTCCATTATCATAAGTCTTTCTGATACTAGTAGTTCTCTATTCCTGTGAACCTTTGAAATTCTAGTGCTTGAAATAGCAAAAAGAGGTACCACAGCTTCCTGCCTCCTCTCATCTCCCCTACTGAAACTGGCCCTCTCTAAAAGCATGTTACTATCAAAGATGTTGGTATCAGAAGATTTTAGAGGGTTCACTTGTAACTGTGTGAAGTTTATCGGATACTGCATGAAGCCATATGGTGAATCAAACTGAATTTTTCCCTAGAGGCAGGGACAATCCTCTGTCATTTGGTACTGACTTTTGTCTTTGACCGCTGTTACCATAATGTAATCAGGAAGTTCTTCATAAACATAAACTCCTAATTCTCACAATTTTCCCTTATCAAACTCTGGATGTTGTGGCTGATCTCAGGGCCAATATCCATGGCTTTCCTGTGGGTGGAGAGGTAAACATTGCTAGGCACTTGGTTTACCTGGAGTAGGCTGCCACCCAAAGCTCAGCCACTGCCACCCCCAAACTCTGCAACCCCTGCCACCTCACCCACCACCACTGCTTGTGTTGTTTTTGTCTTGAAAATTTTGTATAAGTCACTGGTGAAATAATTTTGCCTGCAGTCTTCTCTATGAGACTTAATTATATTTTGTCAAGTATTTAGTTGTTTTTGGTGGGAGAGGAGGCTGGTATCATTTACTGTGTCATAGCTAGAGGAGATGCATCTTTGACTATTTCTGAAAGTAGTTTTGATAAACCTTAAGATCATTTCATTATTTTTTATTTCATAAAACATCAGTGTTTTTGCTGCAATTCATTTGCTGGCTTTCTTTCATATATGTGTGTGTGTGTGTGTGTGTATGTGTGTGTATGTATGTATCTATATTTACACGTATATATGCATAAATCAACATAAACATTCATCACCAGTTCTTATGTTAAGACCTATGGCAAAAAGTTGTTTCTATCAGTTACATGGTGTAGTTTAAAAATAGATAAAAATGACTAATATTTCAGGAAGGAAAGGCAAAAAGCAAATCAGAGTCAAAGGCTAAACCATTCTGTTCCGATAAAAGAAAAGTCATTTAAAAATATATATTAAAGAAGTACTAAGAAGAAATTTTATGATTGCGATATAAAATTCTGGGAATCAATTTAACCTTAAAACAACTAACATTCATGACTTTCACTTAGTACTTAGTGAATTCAAGGACTGAGGGAAATTATGATTCTATTTACTAGTGAAGTTGTAACTTCATGCAGTGTGGTTAAGAATAAAGAGGAAGTTAGATGGTGCTACCCATCCTGGTTTGGGGATGTGTCATAGATATTTCTGGAGTTTAAATTTAAGGCAAGTAAGTATTCCTTTCAAAGCATGTCACAAGGGCTTAAAATGATCTGAGAATCACAAAAATAACATTTTAAAAATTCACTTATTTTCTATTAGACATACCTCTTTTTAATAATTCTGCATTGTGATAAAAAAATGAAATAATACCATTCACAGCAAAATGGATGGAGTTGGAGAAAATTATTTTAAGTGAACGAACACAAGCTCAGAAAGAGAAACAACACATGTTCTCACTCATATGTGGGAGCTGAATAAAAATTATAAGAAGGAAAAAGTCCTATACAAATGTTGGATCATAATAAAAGAAAAAAAAGGCTAAGAATGGTATTACTATAGATGGCCTAGAAAATGCATGTATAGTTCTGACAAGGTAAAAAGAAAGTTCACTGCAGGAAAAGTTTCTATCTTAAACAGAACTGGAACCCAAGGATATATAGAAAAATATTACCATAAAAAGACCAAAAAATGTTACCATAAAAAGTAAATGGAAGAGAAGTCTTTGATGGGGGGTGGGACAGAGGTAGGAAGCGCACAACAGGGTAAGGGGGAACCTATATGTATAATGTACAACAAAATGCATATATGGAAATGTCACAATGAAAAGCATGTCAGAATGAATCACATTAAGGTGTACATTAAAAATTTCCAATAAAAAATAATTCTGCATTGTTTATCTTCTAATTTTACATCCCTGTTTTCTTCTTTCATTACTTAGTTAGCATATGTTTTAGAAATAAATCAGAGTAAAAACTTAATAATATGATTCTGATATTTGTTAGGAGATTGGATTGGATAAGTTCCAAGCTTATTTGATGGGGGAATCATTTCAAAATCAAAAATATTTTTTAAAGATAACAAACTGATAACTACTACAGTATACATTCCTTTGGGAAAGCAAAAACATATTTGATAAAATACATTGAGAGAAAGCAAGAGTGAGAGTGAGAGTGAGAATGAGAGAAAGAGAGAGAAAGAGAAAATTATTATTAATCCTAACAACCCTTTTCTTCCCAGAACACGTATTTGCCATTACAAAGAACTGATGAATAAAGGATCTAAAACATTATTTCAATTTATCCCCATAGCTGGATGACTATCTTAATATTCATGATGAGTTACATGTTTATGAGTTAAAACCATGTTGCTTCTTCTGCTAAGAGAAGAGAAATACATTGTTACCTTGTTATACTTGTGTTTAGTTCTTAATTCACAAATAAAAAGTTAGGAAAATGGACCTAGAATAAGAGTATTAGGGTTTTAGAGAGGATGGACTTTCAGGATAGGAAAGACCACCATTCTCGTATATTAGGTAAAAAACTATAAGAATTTTTTACTAGGGATCTAAAAAAGCTATTTATGTAGAAAATATTTATATTGATTACTTTCTTCTTCATTTTGATTTAGATCCTTTTCTAATTTGATTTTCTCCTCCCCATAAGCTTCCTTAAAGGAAGCAATTGAAGAAATACTTTAATGAATATCTACATCTGTCACTTTCATAAATACATATTTTGTTATTTGAAATTATATTCCCAGTAAACAAAAGTCAAGGTTTAATAGGTGTTATATGCAAAATTTGACACATCATGGACTTAATTTAATAGTGAAATTATGAAATAATATTTTCATGTTGGTGCAGGGTCATTATGAGTTGGACCTGACCCGAAGGCACCTGACAAAAATCTAGCTAATTTAATCTATTGTTTGGATGACTAAATTCTCATGACAGCCAAATCAGCCATGTATATACAAATCCTAGAAATTAGAGATAGCGTAGAAAATGGCAGCCTTCTAGTTATTCTGCAGTTGAGAAAAGTAAACTGAATGAGGTGAAGTAGCTCCTTCAAGGTCTCACTCTTAATTTCTGTCTCTCTTCATGGGTTGTCGATAGACAGTTTAAGCTAATATGCTTCATTTTTTGGATTCTTATTGAAATGACTTTTTTTGTTATCAATAATCTTTGAAGAAAGGAAACCAAAAATGGTCCAAAAGCGAGAAATCATCATGGCTCTTCTGCTTACTTATCTGTGTTTCTTGATTTCTTTGAATGTAGAATTACATTTCCATTGCTTCAAACCCTTTCTACTTTTCTGTAAAAAGCAATGATCCAAAATTATCTTCTAGACACTGAGCAGCACTCCTTTTCACCCATCCACAACTAATTATTTTTTTTCTTTTCCTCTCTTTGTCAAGTTAATATTGTCTGTTGATATTTTTAGAGGACAAATCATGTATGAAGCAAGATGATTTTTAAAGTTCCTGGCACAGTAGATGATCAGTCAAAATATTTGTACAATACATGCTGTGCTTCATGGATGGCTGCTGATAATTAGATTGAGTCCAATAAGTGAGGTTTCCCTCCAAGGCACAGATTGAGAGTCAAGCATAGTTGATAGAGATAATTGAATTGGAAAGGATGATGGAATTTGTTGCAATTAAGCAGAGCAAAACAGTTGAAATGAAATCCAGATAACCTTGTCTTTTATTATCTGTGAGGGGATCAAGATTTATTTTGCACACACAACTCAAATGCATTTATTGAGGAACAAGACTCCTACACCCTACAGAAGTTTAAGGAATTATAATCCTTTCTTCACAGTAAAGTGCTAAAAGTCTTAAGCAATTGCAAAGTTAAATTTGTGATATATATGATTTATAGGCTGGGATTTAGCTCAGTTGGTAGAGTGCTGCGCTGCAGTCTCTGAGGACCCAAGTTCAATTCCCAGCACCGCAAAAATGGGAGAAGGGCCTGGCAATCCACTCCCAAGGCAATCCTGAAACAGTCAGCCATTGAAAACCCTATGAGGGTCACTATGAGTCGGATACCGACTCGACAGCACTTAACAACAACAATATGATTTATGGGTAAATGTGAAGGAAAAGGGGGTGAACAGGCTACAGCCAGCATCTCCTCCCTTCCACAGAATTTTGTTTTTGTTTCTCTTAACTGTTTGAGAAAATGTTGGACAGTTACTTCCTCCTGAGTCACTATGATGAAAGTATTGCATAGCAAGTATGTCTCAAATTAATAACATCACACTGTCAGAGGGTGACCTACCTGTTCTTCAGGAACTCAGTATTTTTTTTCCTTTAGGAATTCAGCATTTTTCCTTCTGTAATATGTAATACCATTTTAAAACAATATCCCATTTTCCATAAATTTTATTTAACTGTCCTGTTATCTTGTTGAGTGGGCAATATTTCCTCAAAAGAAATGGATGTTTGAAAAAGTAAGAGTTTATCATCACAACTTTCACTCTTTGAATGTTAGACTGATGCTGTAGCTCATAATTATGAGTTGCCATGCTTTGTGAGTCCTCTGCTGTAGCAAAAAACTTAGATACTGAGATTTGAATGGACATTAGAGAAAATTTTATCTATTTTAAAAATTTTATGCATAACAAAATAAATCCCAAAGTAAGAAAATAAGTCTCAAAAAGACCGATTGAGAAAACAAAACAAACAAACAAAAAGACTGGATCACCCAACTAGAAGGTTGGTGCTCTTGCGTATGTTGGTTGTCAAGAAGCTGCCTGCTGGATTGTAGAGTTCCAACCTCATGGCAGGGACAATCCAGGAATGCACAGAAGATCACATGCCAGAATGGGAACAGCTAGACTGCATTGGACAGTTCAGTCATGCACAGATTAAGGCTATCATTAAGAAGGATTCTGATCCAGAATACAAAATACAGCAAAGAGTCCTTTTCAAGGAAGACTTTGTCAGTTATGTTCAGTATGAAATTAATCTTTTGGTGCTGACCCAGAGAAGAAGAATACGCATTCAGTCTTCATTTATGAAGGATGAGATTGAACATCTTATTGTATGTCGCGTACAAGGTGTCTTCGGTGTGCTTCAGCAAAGTGGAAAGAGGATGCTTGACTCTGGTTGTCCTATGTAGTTTTTTGTAAGAAATGGAGTACCAAAGCTCAGTTTGCAAGGTATTCTCTTCCATGTTGGTAATCTATTCAAACAAACCAATTTTGTGGATTATGGCTGCCAAATGGGAAATGGCGGGTCACTTGTTTTGAATAAATGCAAGGCAACTATTTCTTTGGGCTCTGCACTTTCATCCTGAGTGCCCAAAAACTCTATCAAGAATACTTTAGGATGGAACTGATGCATGCTGAAATATGAAGAAAGGAAAAGCAAGAATTTGAAAAGGCTGCCATGGATGTGGGGAACTTTGAATAGCCTGAAGAAATCTTTAAGGGTGAGTTGGCACAGACCATCTACAAATTTCTGCAAGCAATATTAAAGGTGCAGAGTTTCATGTGTCACTTCTTTCAATCACACAACTATTTGCCTTTGCCAAAGATCTACAAAAAGAAATTTATGATGACCTTCAGGTTCTACATGCAGATGACTCTCTCACTTGGGATTATGTATCATGGCAAGAATTGGAGATTAAATCACAGTCAGGAGAAGAGTGCCTGCAGACTGTGGTGTCTGATCCCATCAGATCTCAGCTAAGCAGGGTCAGACCTGGTTAGTACTTGGATGGGAGACCACCTGGGAACACCAGGTGCTGTAAGCTTGGGAAAAGGACCTGGCAACCTACTCCCCCCAAGAATCCAATCTGTCATTGAAAACCCTATGAATAGCAGAGAAGCAGTAACAATACTGTTTTGCCTTTACAATACTGTTTGTACAAAGGGTGGCTATGAATCGGACATAGACGATGGCATCTAGCAACAAGAGAAAAGCAGCGCCCAGTGAAACAAGCCAGAGCAGTGGAGAAGGGGTGGAGAGAGGCAAGGTGCTGCGCTGTGTATGAAAAGGCAGTTGAGACTCCACCTACCAAGGCCATGTGGAAGTGTTACGTCCACTTTGCCTGGAAAGATTTTCTAAGACCAGTAGTGCATTCCTCAGAGGAAAGGGATGGATAAGAACCATGATTACATTCAAGAAGACACATGAACTTAAGCTTCTTTCAGAATTCCAGTACAAGCAGTGGATTGAGTTGTTGCTGCACCATGACTTCTTTAGGCTCTGGAGGTGGCAGAGCCTAAACCTCTGGAGGTGGCAGAAGCTGAGACTGAATTGTTCAAGGACTCTGTGACCACGTTTCAGATGAGGATGCAGGTAGTTATTGACTCAAAGAGCCCCAACATTGCCATGCTTTTAAAAGAAGGTTTTGTTCATCTGAAACCCCAGGTTTGTCTGCCCTTGTGGATTTCTTGGGCAGAATGGAGTGAAGATGTGAAAAATTAAGACACAGAAGCAATCTTTTTTTTTTTTTTTCCTGGTACAGGGGGTTGAACCCAAGGCCTCATGCTTGCATGCTTTGCAAATGCTGTACCACTGAGCTACACCCCCAACACTCCCCCCCCTTTTTTTTTAACTTTTTGAGACAGGGTCTTACTAAACTACACAGACTGCCGCCTCTGGTCTTGAACTTGCGATCCTCCTCCTCCTGCCTCTGCCTCTGAAGTTGCTGGGATTACGGGTGTGCACCACCTCACCTGGCTCTCGGAAGCAATCTTTAAGAAAGCTGTTTTAAAACTTAGATGGGAAGGGTGTGTGGGGGGGAAGCATAGGGGAGGGTAAGGGGTAACCTATATGGATAATGTTTATCAAAGTGCATATATGGAAATGCACAATGAAAAGCATGTCAAAATGAATCACATTAAGATGTACATTAAAAATTTCCAATAAAAAAAAGAAAAAGAAAGCTATTTTTGCTATCACAGGTGCTAATTTAATAACTCTGAAGGATAAATACCTGGGTTGAGTTTATAGAAGTAGCAGCTACAAAAAGGGCAGAGCTGGGTTTAATAGTGCACGGGAAAGCCATCCATTTTCGATTGATTGTTTCAGGAAAGTGATGCAGTTCAAAAAGGAACAAGAATCTTGCAAGATGGCCAACATAAGAAAATATTATTTTCTACAGATTCTGATCTTGATGGATTACATTAAAGAAGAATTGAACCATCCCCTGGGAACACCTGAGAACTGTGAACAGGTCTATTGGCGAGCTATGAAAATGTTGCAGAGACTGTCAGCAGAGCTGCTTGTAGCTAAACATGCCATGCATCAGGCTGGCCATTAGTGAGGAGAAGAAGATGACCAACATTGTGAAATTGTATTGCAAGTCATTGGGCAGATTTATATTATGAGTCAATGTGTAAATAGTTCAGAGATAGAAAAAAAAAAAAAGAAAGAAAAAAGAGAAAGAAAAGAAAAGAAAGAAAACAGGCTAAATGACTCACCATGTTTTCCCTATGGACCACTGGGCTTTTTAAGGATTCCTTGATTTTTATAATACTCTGAATTTAAGGGCCTATGTTAAGTTAAAATATTTTCTTTTCACAACCTTCCTACAGTACTAAAAAATGACATATATTGAATAATAATTATATACTAGACTTCATGCCATATATCATATTCATTATAATCCTACAAGTATGTACTTTATTATTCTAATTTGCTACATTGAAAAGTTACGCTCAGGTGAAATAACTTACTCAAAATCACATTGGTAGCTAATTGTGCTTCCAGAAGTTGTACCATAGTAGCTTGATTACAAATGTTTTACCATACTTAAAAAGAGCTCATATGGGTAGGTATTATGATTTGATATATCACATCATAATACAAATGCATTATATATTTTATTCATTGATTAGACAGTTTAAAGTTGTCAGATACATTACATCGTAATAGAATTACATAATATATATTTCATTGACCTGGTAGAATTTAAAAGCTAGTTGAGAGTTGGATACTGCCATTAATTTGTAGCCATAAAAACATAGCCAGCAATATAAAAAGGTGTCCATTGTAGCATGGAAGCCACAATAAATGTTTCAGAAATTTGTTGAATGCCTGAGTGAAAGGCATTAAGTGGTAAGTACTAAGTAAGTAGCCCAGGTAGTAACTTTTTCAAGTTTACAGGAGGAACAAATAAAGCCTTTCCTTCTGAAAATATAAACTACATTAAAAAAAATTCATAATGGGAAAATGTTTAGTCTATTGATTAATTAAATAAAGTAACAATTATATTGAGAAACTCACATTTATCTCAACATATTACCTCTGGCAGTGACAAAGATGACGTTTTAACAGCAAGTATTCTTATAAATAAGTAACATAAAGCCTGGCACTGTGACACTCTCTGGAGGCTGAGGCAGAAGAATTGCATGTTTGAGGACAGAGTCAGTTAGCACAACTAAGCAAGACCTTGTCTCAAAATTAAAAAATAAGAAAAGGGCTTGGGGTGCAGCTCAGTGGTAGAGCACTTGTCTACCATGCATAAGGCTTTGGGTCTGTCCCCCAGAACTTCAGAAAAAAAACTTTTTTTGAAGAAATGTACTCACTCATCTCTTTATCATAAAAGCTTTAAGTAATGAAAGTAGAGGACATGTTTCATAAGCTTGATTATCTAAGATATATCAACATATTTGGAACATACTAGGTACAAAATAATATTTGTGCATTTGAAATTAAATGAGAAATTTCTCATGTGTGAATTCAAACCATTTTCTGAGTTTATTTTTACAAGGATCTCTAAGGATTAAACATTTCATCTGTTAACCAGGGAGGCTGGGATTTAGCTCAGTTGGTAGAGCGCCACTCTGCAGCCGCTGAGGTCCCCAGTTCAATTCACCACACTGCAAAAAACAGAAGGACATGACAATCCATTCCTGATGCAATCCTGAAACAGTCAGCCATTGAAAACCCTATGAGGATCACTATGAGTTGGACACAACTTGACAGCACCTAACAACAACAACAACAACAAATGTTAACCACATTCCATTGAAAAAACTTAACAGTTGTCTTGGCGCATATGTTCTGAGACTCTCAACGTATGCTGGAACTGCAGATAATATCCAACCCTTTATAATATACTAAAGTAATGGGGTGGGTAGTGCATACAGTGTAGATATGCTGGAAAAGGTATGATTCACTCTGGCCTGGATGAAGGGACAATGTCATCACGCTATTCAGAATGGTGCACTATTTCAAATTTATGATTATTTGTTTTGGTCTTTTTTTTCTTTTGTTTTTGAGGTACTGGGGGTTGAACCCAGGGCCTTGCACCTGCATGCGTTGCTAGTGCTATACTACTGAGCTGAACCCGTAGCCCATTTTTTAACTTTTTTGAGACAGGCTCTTGCTAAATTACGCAGACTACCTCTGGTCTAGAACTTGTGATCCTCCTGCCTCCGCCACCCCAGCTGCTGGGATTACAGGCGTGCACCACCAAGCCCCGCATGTTTCTGTCATTTTTTATTTAATAACTTTGGGCTATAGCTGCATGTTGGTAATTGAAACCATGAGCCATGGAAAGTGAAACCATAGATAAGGGAATACCGCTATATATTTTTATCTGTACTTCATAGTTCAAATATCCTAAAGATACCCTATTCTATTGCAGACTCACACCATGCTCCCTATTAAAATTTTATGGACCTCTCAATCTTTATTTTTCCACTCTAATTTTCTTTCTGTTACTTTTACTATTTTAAAGAATTTTTAAATAGTTCAATATGATATTTAAAGAGGTCTTGAACATGGATCATATAAAGGTATCTGTGTTCATAATAATCTCTTGTGATCTTTTGTATTTCTATG
>VMDO01028684.1:0-23581 GCA_007922755.1 Pedetes capensis
AAATTGTTGGATTTAAAGTCCAGGCCCTGTTTAATTGGGAATACAATTTAGAGCCAATCAGAAATGAGGTTGGGAAATTATTACTGGAATTGTAGAAAGAAAATAGTACTGTAAAAATTTATTGGTCTATTTTCCTAATAAAATTTAATTCTTCAATAAAATAATAGAAATAAACTTACTGAGAATAAGACACAAAATCAGTCTAAGACACAGCAATAGACTGGTTAGAATGCCCCTTTTATTTCAGTCTAACCTGAATGGTATTTAATCTAAAACATTAAGTTTTAAATCTTTCTTGGAAACCATTAATAAATGCTTAGAGTGTGGAGATGGCTGTGAATTGGCCATCTGCACACTATAAGCATGAATTCAGTTTTGTTTCCTTATGGTTGTGTTTTTTTATTTCAACTTTGCTAGCCACGTGGGTGATGAACAGAACTTCACAGATCCCTTCTTGTGAAGTGATGAACTCTCTCATCTGCAGAACAGTGTTATTGTAGAAGTCTTCTGGTCAGTAAGATTGGCCACCCTTTTCTAGTAGGTCCTACCAGACTCTATGTCTCTAAGTTCCTACAAAAGAGAAGTTCTTGCAAGTATTGAATCTGATTATGAGATGGCCTCTTTAAACCAGCCATAGAAATAGCCACAGATTCAAGTTTATGTGCCTGCTTAATGTAAATTTAAAGGGGCAAATTAAGCAGGGTGCATGAGGCACACGGGCAATACCAGCACCTTGGGAAGCAAAGGAGGAAAGAGGGTGGTGAATTCCAGGCTGGAGGCAACCAGTGTAATTAGGGAGATCCTGACTCAAAATAAAAAGTAAAAAATGGTCTGTGGGTGTGACTCAGCAGTTGAGCACTTGAGTGAGACTGTGGGTTCAGCCCCCAAGTACTGCAAATAAATAAATAAATAAACAAACAAATTTTTTTTCAAATAAAGTAAGATAGAAGCATAGATTATGTGCTTGCTTGAAAGTGTCCAGTGTCACTTGGGTTCTTAGCAAAGCCAATCTTAACATATTATGTTGCAGAATACTAGGCAATGAGTTTTGAGAGTCGGATTCATTTTCTTTACCCATTTAGAGTATTGAGGGTTCCAGGAATTTGGAAGTGTTGCATAATCCTGGACTACAATAAAAATAAAATGACTTCTATCATCTTAATCAATGTACTTAAAGTCAGAATCACATGTACTAAAAGAGATTTTACCTGAATATTGACTTTTGGAAAAGATACTCAAGCCAACTAGACATTGCACATACCATACTAGGCATAACTTTTTACCTTGTATGATCCATTTGTCCATTTTCTTTTGTGAGCATGTTGCTTTTTCTTTTAAATGAACATTTTATTTTATTGTATTAAAAGTGTACCTTCTAAGTTTGGAGATCCTTGTGTTTAAACATCAGGTTCTGTGATTCTATTAGCTAAATTAATGCCATTAAAAACTTCATCCTTATGTCTGTGTGAGCTATAAGATTACTGATATCTGATAAGAATTACTGATATCATGAGCAAGTAGTTCTGAAGTCTCTCTTAGTATATATAATTCCTTAATTTAAAGATTTTGAAAATTTCACACTGTATATATCAGTTTTATTCATTACTATTATTTTACATTGGAGTGGGAGTTTAGCTCAGTTGATAGAGAACCATGCTGCAGTCTCTGAGGACCTGGGTTCAATCACAAGCACCACAAAAATGGAAGGACTTCCAAAGCTATGCTGAAACAATTAGCCATTGAAAACCCTATGAGCATTGCTATAAAGTCAGACCCAACTCCAGGGCATCTAACAACAACAGTTATTTTATATTATTATTTTATAGTTATTGGTTATTATAGATAATTGCATAACAAATTTCAAAATCACTATGAGATTTAACCTATACTCATCAAGTCAATTTTAAGGCAAACAAGAAATATTTAGTATCTGTTCACCCAAATGTGTTATGTGTCCACTAAATGCAAGATTATATAAAAGACAAAAGTGATTACGAAAGTCATATAATACTATGAAAGCAAAACAAAACAAAACAAAACAAAAAACCTGGATTTTGCAATTAAATTTGTTATTAATGTCCTAGTTGATTCTGCAGTCATAAAACTCAATCTTTTGGACTTGTGAGTCCTTATCTTTAAAACAAAGGCAGAGATAAATTAACTTTTGTGAGTTGTTGTTAGGTGCCGTCAAGTCGATATCTGACTCATAGCGACCCTCATAGGGTTTTCAATGGCTGACTGTTTCGGGATTGCCTTGGGAGTGGATTACCAGGTCTTCCCATTTTTGCTGTGCTGGGAATTGAACTTGGGACCTCAGAAAATGCAGTGCAGTACTCTACCAACTGAGCTAAATCCTAGCCCTTGTGAGTTGTAGTAAGATATTAAAGAGGATGGAGGAGAAGTAGAAAGCAGGAAAAATGTTATATGCACACCAATGTGAAAGTAGCTGCCTGATATGTAAAGTGAAGTTATTACTATAAACTGTATTCTTATGGCTATAGTTTATGATAGCATGAATACTTGCCCCTTTCAAAACTTATAAGAAAACTTAGTTGCCAAAGTAAGGGTATTGGGAGGTGGAGCCTTTGAGAGGGGTTAGGTCATGAGGCCTGCAGCCTCATAAGTGGAATCAACTCATTGGGAAAAAAACACCTGTGGGAATGGACTCTTTTGTTTTGCTCTTCTGCCCTTCACCATGGGATGGCATGGAAAGAAGGCCCATGTCAGATGCCAGTACCTTGATACTGAATTTTGCATCCTTCAGAACAGTCAGAAAATAAATTTTTAAAGTTATAAATCACTCAGTCTCAGGTGTTCTTTTATTATAGCACAAGACAGACACAATGATTCATAACAAATTTGTGACAGAGTACAATTCTCCCTAGCAGTTACATAAGTTTCTTTTAATATTAATATGGTAAGCCTTTCTTATCAAAATCATTTTTCTTTTCATGCAGTAGATATGACAGAAATTTTAGTGTTCTTTTAAATTTAACATATAGTGTTTTCTGACTCTCTTGGATCTATCCCAATTAGGCCAGACATACTTATTTTTGGATCTTAAGTGTCATGTAATCTGGAGTCCATTTTTCATTAACAACTTTGTTGTTTTCTCCATTAAGTCTGTTCTAGTTCCTGTTCTTCAGATTCTATAGTATGTCACTAGCAAAAACTATGTTCTATACAAAGTTCATAAAAATAGACCAATGTTCTTCAGCTATTTAATTTTTGGCATAATCTCTTATATAACCATGCCATTATTACACACAGATAATTGAAGTACATTTTTAAATATATGATTACATCCCTAATATATTTCAATTCCATACAATTGTAACAATTTTTAAAATATCTATGGCTATATCACACAGTAGCTTTTATATACATGAGTATTAAAAAGATTATATACATCATATCATTAAATGTTATACAGAATATCACATATACAAAAATAATTCACTATGAGCCAAAATAACATATGCTTGATCTTAGTTTTTTTGATCTAAGCCAAGGAAGCATTTGTGGTTACTATCTGCTAGGTGAGATTTTCTGTTACAGTGCATTAATTTGATCCAGGGATATATGAGAACCTGCCATAAACAAATTACTCTGTCATTTCTATATGCAGTGTATTAAAGGAGCAATGGAAAAGAAAAAAAAAAACTAGCAGAGGTCATTTTCTATATTTCATCATTTTAGGATACTAAAATAAATTCTTGAAAGTCTAGATATTAGTAGCATCCTAGAAAATAAGATCTTATTAATTGAGGAATTTGAGGTAATGTCATATAGGAATTCTGCATATTATATTGGTAGCATATAAATATAAACATATGGTTAAGTCCTTTACCGTTTTCTTAGCTTACTTATGACAATCTCTAAACAGTAATTCTATAACACAATTCCAGTCTGCTCTAAATTTCACTTACCAAGACATAGTAAAATATATACTCCAGTAATAAAAAATATATCTGTTACTCTTGAATATTATTGATATTATTCTTATTTCTGGAAATATCACCAGAAGAAAATACATCACAGAAAATATATATATTCAGGGAAAAAAAGTATTTGTATGACCCTTCTTCGTACATGACTTTCATGCAAATACACATTGAACCTGTGTCAAATATTTTATTTAGCTCATAGTTAATGTAATTTTATTAAAACTAGTTAAAATGAGAATTTGACTTATCTCTATGTTTTCTATGGGAAAACTCATCTGCATTGCTATAAATACATTTGCACAGTTTTCATTTTCTATTGTTATTTCTCCCCCAGACCATCATAAAATAGCAGAGTCAATAACAAAAATAATCAATTGTACACACCTTTATAATATCAGGTGATTGCAGAGGGTCAACTAGACAACATTCAGCCCTCTGTACACACTGGGTTATATTAAAGAAGTATTCTGAGTTTAGGGAGCCAGGAATTTTTATAAGAAATCAACTGCAAGAGTTCTGTCCTCGAGAACACATAGTCTTTATTGTACTGGAAATTAAAACTAACCTGTCTCCTGCTAGCAATGTTGTTGTTGTTGTTAGGTGCCATGGAGTCGGTATCTGACTCATAGCGACCCTCATAGGGTTTTCAATGGCTGACTGTTTCGGGATTGCCTTGGGAGTGGATTGCCAGGCCCTTCTCCCATTTATGTGGTGCTGGGAATTGAACTCGGGACCTCAGAGACTGCAGCGCAGCACTCTACCAACTGAGCTAAATCCCAGCCCCTCTGCCAGCAATACTTATTTCAAAATCTAAAGATAAGAGGGTGAGGTGATGCAGTGTATGGCATTTTTTCTTTTTTCTTTTTGTTTTTGCATTATTTTCTTTTGATACAGAGCATGGCAGATAGTACAGGATAGATGAGAGTGGCAGCAGAGAGTAGTAAGCACATTAAAGTTTTTGAGTTTATCATTTTGTCTTTCACAGTGATTGAAATCCTATGTGTTAGGTTGTCTGTGAGTTTTAGATCCCTGAGCAAATCTTCATCAGCTTGTGAAAACCGCCATGAGACCATGAGATGGAGATAATGCCAAGGCCATCTCCCCACTGGGTCAGGCTCCTACAGTTGATTTTATGGAAGTATAAAGAGGAAAGTTTGTGAACGAGATCTAATATTAGACTCTCTAGTTCGCTTTGGTAATGATCTTTCAAATCACTGTTGGCCTAGGATTAGAACACCTAAACTTTAGTAGTTGAAACTCTGAGAGGCTGCCTGAGGCCAGTATGAAGTGTATGTGGCCTGTCTCCTTGCCAGCAAAACTAACTTCAGTTATGTTCTCCTGTAAACCAGTCTTTCCAAAACTGAATTGGACTTGCTGTTTTCATGACTTAAAGTGTGAAACTGCAAGACATGGTGTGAATTGTGGTTTTCCCTAGTAGAAAATCTCCCACTTCTTTTACTATTCTACCTCTGAAGAACTCTCTTCTGCTACTTACACAAAATCAGCGATGATTCTATGCTATGCTTGCTTGTTCCAAGAAGGCCTGACATATTTCCTAAGGTTAGATGGCAATCTTTTCCAATTTATAGAACCTGTGCAGACTAATGATCTGGCAGTAAAACTGAGAATAAAATTCGATCATGCGCATTCTCTTACTAGCTTCTTCTTTGTGCCCATGTCCCAGAACCCACAGTATGTTCTATCACATTTTTCACAAAAGAAATGATCTATATCCCGTTGGACAGAAAACAAAGGGCAACCTCAGATTTTCAATACTTGTTTTTAGTTATGTGCACAATTCTAAATTTATCTAACTTCTGAGATTCTCAAAGGCTACATAAAGTAGTTATTTCTATTCTCATTGATTTCTTGTTCTATGTAAAAAAATAAATGGTCTGTCTTCAATTTTGTGCTTCAAAAGTTATGTTTAAAGTGTTCTTCAGATGGTATTTTCTCCTGCATTATCTTTGTTTTGTGTATTATACTTAACTTCCATTTGGACTGGGAAAGAAGTTGTTGTTGTTGTTGTTAGGTGCCATCAAGTCAGTATTCGACTCATAGCGACCCTCTGTACAACAGGGGAAACACTATTGTCAGTGCTTCTCTGCTGTTCATAGGGTTTTCAATGGCAGATTGATTTTTGGGAGGGGGTTGCCAGGTCCTTCTCCCAAGCCTACAACTTCTGGTGTTCCCCGGTGGTCTCCCACTCAGCTACTAACCAGGCCTGACCCTGCTTAGCTTCCGAGATCTGATGGGATCGGATGCCACAGGGCTACAGCTGCAGGCAGGGAAAGAAGTAGATAACTAAAATGGTTAATACACCATGCTGAAACAGAAATGCCCTCATCCAAGCCTCTGTCCTTTGTTACCAGATCAGAGGATATGAGATTCTATTGGACAGCCAGCAACATTGCATTTTTTCTAAAACTGAAGGAATCCACTTTAAATGTCCTTTCTGTCAATATAATTTCAGAGCTTATCCATTTAATTCTATCATGTTACTATTTTAACCTAAAAACAGCACTCAGTCTTCCATTCATAGCTCCAAGTGTTCCATGTTTTCTCATCTAAAGAAAACCGTGTTCTGGAAAATATCCTTTTGATACACTTTTCAAGACAAAGCAAATTAGGATAATATTTTTAATTAAAGTATTTTAGTTCTAATTCTTGAATACATTTTATAAATATAGTCTTAATCATATTAAGTCAGTATTTGCATATATAATCAAATAATACACATACAAACACATAGATGTATTTACACAAAAGAAAGTTTTAATTTCATATTATTATCAAGTAAATGTTTTCTGCTACTATTTTTATCATTCCAAGAGCAAAAGAAGCTCTTTTCAACAATCAAAAACTCTTCAATGTCAAATGAAAGGTGAAGAGAATTTACTGAAGAACAGCAGATAAAATTTCCAAATTCTTTACATGGTAATTTAGTGTTTCTTTGAAAAGATTTGACTTTTGAAGGGCACTTTTAATCATAATTTTTGAAATAGGAGTATTATATCATAATAGTTCTTCAGTACAGATAATAGGAATCTCTTCCTTTTCATTCTTCTTTAAAATGTCAATGTGAATTTAATATATTTTATATGCTATCATTATAAGAATAGTACCTCAATATAACTTCTGAGTTCTAAGAATTCCTTCAATAATTATGCAATAAATTATCTCAGAAGTACCTAATATTCAAGAAATAGTCTCTAATTGTTCCTTTCTCCAAAGGGCCCTCTACTCCTCTAAATGCCATTACATGACACTTTGGTGGTTAGAAAGCATCAGTGTGACACTTTACTGACCTAATTAAGAGGATGAACTGTGGTTTTTATAAGGAGTAAACATAATATTAGCTTATCACAATGTGGTTAAATGAGCAAAATATAAGAGGAAGTGTGTGCCATCGAATCGGTGTTCAACTCATAGCAACCCTACATAGAACAGACAAAACACTATTGTCAGTGCTTCTCTGCTATTCATAGGGTTTTCAATGGCTGATTGTTTTTTGGAAGTGGGTTGCCAAGTCCTTCTCCTAAGCCTACAGCACCTGGTGTTCCCAGGCAGTCTCCCATCCAAGTACTAACCAGGCTTACCTTCTGAGATCTGATGGGATTGGATGCCACAATGGTAGGGTTACAGAGGATAGATAGATAGATAGATAGATAGATAGATAGATATAGATAGATAGATAGATAGACAGACACACACACCGTAAAATCATGATATAGGAGTCTCAATAATATGATGGTAGAATATTTTGCTTATTTAAAGTAAGACCATCTTATAATTTATTGTCATTTGAGACTACCCACTTAATTAGTCTAACTAGTTTAAAGCAGATGTCAGGACAGAAATAGGTGACAACTTTAGACCCACTGATGCATATTCACAGAACAAATAATTTAATTTTAAATAGAAAATTAATGAACTAATTTAATAATAGAAGTTAATAATTGTTCTAGACCTGGTAACAAATTCATTTTGGGAATTATCTTTTAAGACTCTAGCTAAAGTATTTAATTGTAATATCTATATATTACTGCTAAAACATAAGGGACATGAAGTCTTTATTGTTGACAGGAGCCTTAAAGAGGTGATAGGAAAACAAATCAGTAAGCACTGTTTAATACTTACTACTGCAAGTAGTGTTTTTGTGTGAGTAATACAGAAACATTGGGTATTAGAAAAGAGAATACATGGTGTAAATAATTGATTACACAGCTGCTAGAAAGTACAAAAAAGGAAAATATGAAAGACCTAGGAATTATTTCAAGAAGCAGCTACCACTGTTGTGGTTGGTGGAGAAAACAAGGAAGAAACGGGGTTTGAAAGGCTCTAGAAGAGCATAAGTGGGAAACATGGGTCAAGGACCTGGGCTTCGGGAAGCATGTGGAGCCCATCTGTGATTGGGACCTAAGAAGGGGGCCAGCAATGTTGGTTTAACACATTTTTTTTTTAGCTTTAACCATCATGGTAATATTATAACAGAAGGAAAATATCTCTAAAATACTGAAATCAGTGTATCAGCCCAAATAAGTAGGTAGTGTACAGACATTATACTGATATCCTCAACCTACTGAAATTATTTGTTCATCTGAGCATTTAAAATACGATATTTTTACAGATCATTGATTTTTATTGTGAAGTGAAAAGGTCGTTCACGTTCTGAACATTAAACACATTTGCTCAATTTAAGACAAATGCATTTGTAACTCAAGAATAGAAATAATACATTCACAGCTTGAGAAAGTGAAATTTTATTTTCCTCAGTTGTAGTACATCTGCCTCACAAATCCAGGAACTCTACATTCACCAAATTACCAGAAGATTTTGAAAGCATTTGAAATTAACAACACAATAATCTGGTTTGAAATGCTCTTTCTCCATGATGCTGATGACACTGCTTGGAACAGGTTTCCCTTCTTTCTCTCATACATTTGTCCCATTCATTATTTGCATCTTTTTTTTCTTATTTCCTTCTCTGAGAAGCACATGAGAGTGGTCTAGAACAGCACAGACTGCTGACTTAAATGTCTGAATGGGAATCCATGCACCAACCTTTACCCTCTCTAGATTCTTTTTTATTTATTAAATAAGGATTATAATAACAGTTTCCTCATGTGATTATTGAAAGATTAAATATGATCATACATGGAAAACAATTAGAACACATTTTGGAACACAGTGTCAAAGGCAATACATCTTAGCTGCCATTATCATTCCTTAAGTGTTAGTATGTCACAAGACTGTAACATGCATTAATTTTTCTTGTAATTCTATGTACTCCTACAAAGTCATCTCTTATGCTTCCATGGTTTCCATTGTTCCCTGTATACTAAAAACTACTCATCTACATTTTCAGTTCTAACTTGTTTTATGAGTGCCAGTCCAAAGTATTCAATTTTTTGTTCAAAATCTGTACCTAGCATACAGATCACTTACTCATAATGTCTCTTTTAAATATATTCCTCTTCCTCCCTTTTTATGGTTAGCAATATTAGTTAAGCCAGAAATAATTCTGTCATTTTGGCTGTTTCTCTCACGTAGTTATCACAATCATACAGCCTTCCCATTTTCAAGAACAAAAATATGTTCTAGATTATCAATTTCTCAGACTTTGTCATAATCTACTCATATTTTAAAACAATAACTATAATGCTCTGTTTATTTAGATTTGCTCCCTTCTTACAAAGTAAATACACAGAGATCTTTGCACCATACTCATCTGTTGCTACTCAGCTCCTATATAAAATCCAGCATTGTTATTGTTGTAGTTAGGTCCCTTAGAGCCAATGTCTGACTTATAGCAACCCTACATTCAACAAGCGAAACAGTATTGTTAGTGCTTCTCTGCTATTTATGGAGTTTTCAATGGCTGTTTTTTGGTAGTGGGTTGCTGAGTCCTTCTCCCATAAAATCCATCATTACCTTGCCATAACTCTTAGAATAAAATCAATACATATCCAGATTTCTTATTAATCATTACATTCTCTTCTTCATGGACACTTTGCTGTGACAATTATGAATATTTTAACTACTGAATCAGACTGAAGAATATACATTTTCCAAAGATGACTATTGTATATGGGACTGTCATTCCTGCCATTAAGATGAAGAGTTTATATTATATTCACTTGTGTCTGAGTGGCCACATGCAATCCTAATGATCACTAGAGCACGGCAAAAGTGATCCTAGATGTCTTCTATGCCTCCTGTGTGAAAGGAATACACAGGCCACACCTCAAACTTTGCTCTTCTGTCTTTTGCTATCTCCATTTTCATCTTTCTTGCTTCCTATCTCTGTACCCCCTGCACCTCCACCTCTACTCCCATCTCTATTTCTGTCTCTCTTAGTAGACTTGCCTTGAAAACTTTGCACCATGCTATGAGAAAACCCAAAATAATCCACCTATAAAGATCACTGTGGGACTCTCAAAATAAACAATAAAAAAGTAAAAAAGGGGCTAAGGGTGCAGCTCTATTGTACAGCACTTGGCCAGAATGTGCAGGTCCCCATTTCAAACTCCCAGTACTGTAATAAAACTAAAGGAAAAAAAAGATCACATTGTGTTTCCCATTCTAAAAGTTAGCCTCAACTGCCATGCATACAATTCACATTCTCCAACCCATAAAATATGAGTGTAATAAATAGAGGTTTGTTCATGCCATTAAATGTTTGTTCATGGAATTTGTACATGTTATTAATTTTCTAGAGAATTGTTTTCCTCTTCCTGGAAAATTTTAAAATTCCCTATCCTTTCATATTAGCTGTCACCACTATCAACATTTTCATCACTGTATCTTCTTTCTTTGGGCTTGTTGTTAGGTACTATAAAGTCAGGTCCGACTCATAGTGACTCTATGTACAACAGAACAAAACACTCCCCAACACTGTGCCATGCCTGGCATTATATCAGTGCTTGTCTTCTGTTCATAGGGTTTTCAATGGCTGATTATTTCAAGAGTGTTTCAGGAGTGGGCTGCCAGGTCCTTCTCGTGTTTTTGCAGTGCTAAGGATTGAACCCAGGCCTCAGAGTGAGCTGAGTAAGCCCTCTATCGACTGAGCTAAACTTCAGCCCCACTTTCAGTTTAAATACTACCTACGCCTGTCTTTTTTATCCCTTAGACTAACTTTATTATGGAAGATGCACTAAAATGGTTTCAGGTTATTATGGCTTTAAAATGTTATTGGAATATTTTCTATGGCCACAATACTTCATTTGTTCTTTGTCACTGGTCTTAGGTGAATTTCTAACTTGTCATCTATGCTGAACTAATTCCCATTGTAAATCACTCAGTTTTCAATTGTTTTTAGTAATCTAGGGTCACTTAATATGCATCTTTCATGTAATCATGGCATTTGAAGCATAATCCAAACATCAGGAAACTTTTTGACATAAGGAGGAAAAGTGATTACCTCTTCTACCACTGAAATTACGTATGTTACATTGGTAAATAACAAAAATACAGATCTATATATAAATGTGAATTAGGATGTAGATACAGAAGCTGACAGAAATTTATAAGCTAGAATATACATAAATCTGAAATTTTCCTTACAATCTACTAGGAATAGTGGCTGTATCAAAAAAATTAAAATTTGTAAGGATAAATTTGTCTTTTATTCTCCACAAACCTGTTTAATCTCAAATCAATTTCTCAATCAAACACATTATTTTACCACAACAACTTCCATTGTCTAATTACAAGGCCTAGAAATAACCTGGGGCTGGGATTTAGCTCAGTTGGTAGAGCACTGCGCTGCAGTCTCTGAGGTCCTGAGTTCAATTCCCAGCACCGCAAAAATGGGAGCAGGACCTGGCAATCCACTCCCAAGGCAATCCCGAAAGAGTCAGCCATTGAAAACCCTATGAGGGTTGCTATAAGTCAGATACTGACTCGACGGCACCTAACAACAACAAATAACCTAATTATACTTTTTTCCTTTTCTTTCATTACCTACAAGTCAAAATAAAGATAGTTGTAGTTCAGAATGATATGTGATTTTGGTTGTTTCATGCTTTTCTGAAAAACACTATCATCATTCTAACAAAATTTTCTCGTCTGTACTATTATGAAACTGTTCTTTCTAGAATTCTTGAATGTAGTCACATCCATCAGTCTGGAACCTTACTTTGCTCCCTCAAGGAGCATTATAATTACCTTTCAAAATAACCCTTAACTCATGGGAAATCATACCTCTTGCCTGGTTCTTTCTGTGCCCAGGGGCCAAGAGACCTCTCAGTCAAAATCTGGCCCGCAGAGTTCCTGGGGTAGAAAGCAGGCATTTGCACTCCATGCTTCTTACCCCAAAATTCGTAGGAAACCTGCAGTTTCTCAAAGATCAGTCTCAATAGGGTGCGTTGGACATATCATTAAGTAATGGCAAGTTTTTGTCCTTATAGGTACAGCAAACCTCTTTAGGTTAAAATAATGAAATTAATCAAAAATCTGGTCAAATTGCTAAGGAAAACAGAATTGCAATAATGTTCTTTGTTCTGAAACATGCATCATTTTTCCTTTTCTTGAGTGACCATAGTCTGCACAGCTTCCCTCTTGGCACATCTTATGTAAAAGAATCTGAAAATTCTTGTCTATTCTCTTTATAAATGGAAGTAAAAGTCATGTTTGGGGCTTAAAATATTAAGAAAAAGAAAAAGTGGTAGAATTTTACAGGCTATACTCCATACAGTCAAATATAATTAATTTAAAATCAACTAATATAATGGAGCATTGTTTAATACTTGTCAATAATGACAATTTCCCCGAGAAGACAGATATTTGAAGGCATATTTTACTTTTATGAAGTTTTCAATAAGTTCTATAAATAAGAATTCATATGTATGTTTATGTATTTTCTCTTAGTTTATACATAGACAACAAATTACAAAAAATTTATAACTTACTTTAAGTCAAATTTTAGTTCATATTTCTCTCTTCAATTACATATAAAATCATTGGAATTGTTTTTACGTTGATGTATTTTCAGATATATTCCTAGAGATACCATAAAGAAAGAAAACCTAAGCATACAGAATACAAACCTATGCAAGAGTACAGATGGATGCACAAGCGTGCTTGTATATATGTTCTGTACATAAACCATTCTACCAGCATACTAATTTTAAATGCAGAATTGAGTTTATTGGGCCAGGCGCTGTGGCTCAGGCCTGTAATCCCAGTGACTTGGGAAGCAGAGGCAAGAAGATCACTAAGTGGAAAGCCAGAGGCAGCCTGTGTGATTTAGCGAGACTATATCTCAAGATGAAAAATAAAGAATGGGCTGGGGTGTGCAGCCAGGTGTTCAAGCACTTGTAAATTATTTGTGAAGCCTGGGTTCAACCCCACGTACCAAAAAAAAAAAATGATAATGAATAAAATAAAACCTGAGTTCATTGGAAATAAACTGATGGTTTTAGAAATCATGCCTTTGGGTTATAAAACAACCTATTTGTCTGCCTATGTTGAGCTAAAAATGAATTCCTTAAAAGGTTGGGGATGAATAAGAGACTTATGTTGAAACCAGAATCTATGATGTAATTTTAAAAAGTAAATTGGTATTTTGACTCTAACAACATTAGTCCAAAATATATGAGGAATAACTGACAAAATATTGAGAGAACACAGTCAAATCCATAGTCATAATAGGAGATTTTAAAACATTCTTTCAGAAACAGAAATATAAATATAAGTGAGTAAAAATATTGCAACTTTGGACAATGCTGTTAACAAATATAAACTAACAGAACTGTGTAGAACACTGCTGTTAACTATTGAAATATTCCTTCTCTTCAAGCATACAAAAAAGATTTACAATATGTTGGATCATGAATCAAATATAAAAAAATAAATAGTGAAGAGCCTATTCTTTGTAACATTAAACCATGTTACAAATAATATAAAAATTTTCTCATGTTAGATATTAAGAAATGTAAATATTTTCAGATGTACTATGAATGAAAATAAAAATAGAAAACAGAAAATGACTGGAAGAGAAAAGGTAAGTAAAAATATATACAGAGAGAATGAAATAAAGTAAATAAATGAAAAGAGACACAGCAGCACATTATTCAAAATAATCCATAATCTCTGGGAAAGTTCAGTGTTCTTTAAGATACAAGAACTATGGAAATAAAAGCTATGGATTAGGACTGCCAAAATTAAAAATAAAAGTGATAAATTCTTGCTGTAAAATGTAATTTTGTATGTCATTGTGATCTTACTATGAGAGAAAGAATGTTTTCTGCAAATTTTATCCTACATCTTGGGTCACAAATTCAGAAAACTTCTATATGTTGACGATCACAGAGGAAATACTTGGAAGAAGAGAAGCTGCCTTGATATTTAGCAAATTGGTTAAAGTTTTAGAATAAGCAGATGGTTAGAGCAGAACCTACTGTGGTAAGGGGACAGAATCAATGGCACTTCAGGAGTTAGATAAGTGCTCATTATAAAGTCTAAATGTAAAAAGTGGACGTGGCAAGTTAGATTTAGAGTACTGAATTATGTTAGATTGATACTTGAGAAATCAAGCTGTTGATTCCACTGACTATTTCAGACTACCCCAATCTACATTTCAGATTATGGTATTCCCATTTTAGGGGAGGTCAAGACCATGTTTTTTAGATACTAAATTTTGATAATATGAAATTCCCAACGGGAAATAGTATAGCATACTTAAACACTGATGCAAACAGATAAGCGATTTGGAATGAAGAATTAAAACCGATACTCTACATGTCCTCTCATACCTATGCAAGGAAAGTAAAAGAGTCTTGTTAAAACAGAACTGTTGAATGTAATTGGGAAAGATTTAACATAGAGTTGAGAGTGAGAAACAGAAAAACTGTTAGCTGCTTCTTAAAGGAAAAATCTTAGAAAGTAAGGAAAATATGAGAGAGTCTTACTTGAAGTTTGACAGTACTTAAGTGATGAGCACTGCCCTGTCATTTTCTAGCTGGAGTTTTGATAATAGTATTTCTCATTGTGGTTTCTGGGAGTACTGAAGAAATTGTGGCTAACGGGTGTTTTGGGATCTATCCAACAATAATTTCATTTGATGAAGTTTCATTGCATTTTTATTTTATAATGATGCTGTCTCTTTCATTATGTTGTATACTAGTGATCGTGTGACATAGTGTGGCTATGTGGAGTTATGATTGTGAGAAAAGATAAATCGGGAATTAGAAATATTCAACAAAAGTATAATTGAAATTGTATCACTTAATGACTTGCATTATTTTATTTACAATAAAGTGAATTCCAACCAGTTGCTATAAATTATAACTGTACCTTTATTTAGTTACTTATGTTATTTTTCCACAAAAACCTCAATGCAGAATGCATAATGTTATACTTAAAAATCATTAAAACATTGGGTCACGTAAACTAATATGAAAGGAATGTAATATCATTGTCATATTACAGCTATTTAACAATTTCTACACTACACTTCTTTATCTGCAACCCACTGAGTCCATTCTGCCAATGTAATTCCATCTTTTTTCCTAGATGTTTTTACATTGGCTAAAGGAAAACAGCAAAATTTAAATATGTCTAACAGGTTTTTGGTGGTAACTTGCTTCTTCTATTATTTTTACTAAGATAATGATTCTGCTTTGCTCTTGTTAACTTTTTTCAGTTCTCAAAACTTGTGGTAATAGCTTGATTGGGAGCATTTCCAATCTGCTATCCCATTTGAGTAATTTTGGAATCTGTCATCCCATCCAAAATATACTACAGCAATAACTTTATTACATCACCTTTGTTTTCTTCAAGCTGAACTTCTCTGTGGCATGTTTTGTCATATCATTCCAGATTCTGGAAAAGAATTAGACTCAACCACATACAATTGTGCCACCAGCTGATTTAAAATGTAGCGAAGTAGTCTCTATTATCTCTGCTCATAAAAAAATCATGTTCCTTTTGTAACAAATAGCTCTTTTTCTTATTCTCTGAAATCCTCCTATGTACTCCTATGTAAGCTTGAGACTTTTATGAACTTTTGAAGATTTGAAATTTATTATTGTTACTACCACTACTACTACTACTACTACTACTACTACTACTACTACTACTACTACTATATTATAGGATTGAATCCAGGGTCTGGTACATGCTAGTTAAGTACTCTACCACCAAGATGGACCCCTCAACCATTTTTTAAAAATTTTTTGTATTGAGACAGGATCTTCCTAAATTGCACAGGCTTGGCCTTGAATTTGCAATCCTCCTGCCTCCATCACCCAAGTCGCTGGGATTATAGGAATGCACTATGGTGACAGTCAGAATTTGAATTTTACTGACTCTAATTTGTTTGACTCTGTTTGATATTAAAGTCAGGAAATTATAAATCCACTTAAATAACTGCCACAGCCATTTCTAACCATACTATCTGACAAGGTCTGGATATGGGGAAGAGGGGTTAAAGAAACTCATCTTCCAAGAAATGGATGGGGATGGAGAAGAGGAAAATGTGCTTTTTTTGCTTTCTAGGGATAGGATTACTTCTTCTAACTATTATGATTACTTTATGTTTAGGATTAATACTCATAACTAATATTGTATTAAACTGTAATGAAACAAAGGCTGAAAGAATGACACAACTGAGGGAACTGATAAATGAATTAGAAGTAACGACCTCCAATTGTAAAGGTTATGTGGACAATATTCTAGTTAAAGCTGATCAGCAACTTCCACCCTGGAACTCAAACATTAACTGATTTATGCTTCAGTTGCAACAGGCTGAATTGTTAGCCCTTAATTAGATTGAAGTGGCCCAATTTATGATAGCTAAGGTTTACAAAGAAAGTACAGGGCAATTAGAAGAAGATACAGGCCTGTTCCCTCAGTACAAAAGTCTCCTTGACAATTTATGGCTCCCAGCTGGGGAAAAGAGTAAATACAAAACATGGAGAGGTGCTTATCTATCGAAAGGCAGACCTTGATTCCCAGCTATAGAAAAAAAGTAAAGGCTGATGTTTTGGTCTGCCTGACCCTCCACTGCCTTACATAGAAACATATAATGAGCAAGGGGTTAAAATGATAAATAAGGTTAAAGTTCAAACACCCTATTATAGCTTATCATTTATAAAAGGCCTGAGAAGAGACGGACCTTCCAGGTGTTTGTTATCTAACAATAATGAAGTTTATGCTTTGAACTATAGGTTGTTATGATTAACAAGTGCTTGTGAAACTTTTTTTCATGAATAACTGCATGTGCTATTCTTGCTTCTTGCATGACATAAGCCTAAAAAGATTGTATAAAACATTGAGCTGTTTGAATAATAAATGGAACAGATTCACATAGTCTCTGAGCTACTGTGTCTGTTACCCAACTGCTGACTCCTCATCTGCCTTTGGGATCCTCTGGATCCTAGGCTGCAGCTGGACTGTGGCAAATAACAGCTTCCTAAAAGTAGTAAGTTGATTAGCATGTTAGCCTGGTCATCCTGTGGGCTGCTTAGGCTTAAAGAATCAGACATTAACCAAAATCTCATTTTGTCCAAATATATCTGCCCTATTTTTTTAAATTATTTAATTTGCACTGGAACTTTTTTGTTTAGTTCCTCTAAGTTGTGAATTTGTCAACAGAGTTGTTTATAGTTTTTTATTATCCATTTAAAGATCATAAAAATATTAGTCATGATCCATCTGTCATTTTCGATATTGCTAAGTTTTTCTGCTTTTTCTTGGTTCATGTAGAAAATTTTGTCAGATTTTTGATATTTTTGAAGAACCAATTTCTGATGTCATTGATTTTCCCTACTTTTTAAATCAATTTTCACACTAGCATTTATTTCTTTTCTTTTGCTTGCTTTAAAGATTGCTTTTTAGACTTAAATTATTCTTGTTTCTCCATTTTCCTAAAGTAAAAGCTTAGGTTACCTATTTTAGAAAATTTGACTTTTATGATATATGCACTTAATGCCACAAATTTCAGTCTCAGCATTACAGTGATTGAATCATCCAAATTTGAATGTTTATATTAATTTTTGTATGGTTCAAAGTATATTTAATTCCCCTTAGCTTCCTTTTTGACCAATATGTTATTTTGAAGTTTTCCATTTTAAATTTTTGATTAATGATTTTCCAGCTGTTTCTGGCATGTTTCTAGATTGATTTCATCCTGATCTGAAAACATACTTAGTATAATATCTCTTCTTTATTAAGTTTGGTTTATATCTTATAATACGGCTTAGCATGGTGAAAGCTCCATGTGAACTCAAGACGAATATGTATTCAGCTGGTTGTTGGTTATACTATTCATTATACATCAAGTAGATCAAGTTCATTGACAGTGCTGTTCAGGTCAACTGTATCCTTATGGATTTCCTGTCTTCTTGATTTGTCAATTACTGAGAGAAGAATATTGAAGTCCCTAACTATAATAGTAGACTTGTCTACTTCTCTTTCTAGTTCTATCAGTCATTGGCTCAAGCTAATTGAGCCTCTCTTGTTAGATGCCTACAAGTTTACATGCTGTTGTTAGGTGCTCTTGATTGGGGTCCTACTCATGGTGACCCCATGTACAGCAGAGTCTCCAAGACTGTGCTATGCCTGGCACTATGTCAGTGCTTCTCTGCTATTCTTAGGATTTTCAATGAGTGAGTATTTTAGGATTGTTTTTCGAGGGGGCTACTAGGACCTTCTCCTCTTTTTGTGGTGCAGGGAATCAAACCTAGGGTCTCAGAGCACACAGAACAAGCACTCTACCAACAGAGTCAAATCCCATCCCCTATAAGTTTACATATATGTTATATATACACAATATAATGTGTATGTGTGTATATGTGTGTGTGTGTGTGTGTGTGTGTGTACCAAGAGAGAGATTTAGAGATTTAGAGAGAGAGAGAGAGAGAGAGAGAGAGAGAGAGAGAGACTTGATATATTTATCTAGATGTCATATGTAATAATACTTTTTGCCTCTGGTAACTTACCTAGTTCTGAAGTCATCTTTGGCTGGAATATATACAGCTGCTTTTTTTTCTTATGATTACTGTAAGCAGAATATATATTTCTGTATCCTTTGACTTCTAATCTACCTGCATTTTTGAAGGCTGGTTCACCACAGATGCTACAGTTGGATATTGTTTTTAGGCTATTTTTTCTGACAACCTTTATCTTTCCCTCAGTTTATTTACTCCATTCTCAGTTAAGTGGGTTTTCAATATAACTGAATATATTCCACATTTATAACTGTTTTCTATAGATATTCTCTATTCTCTCTGAGACTTTTTCTGTCTTCTCTCTTTAATGAACATTTTTATTATTCCATTCTATCTCCCCCTTTTGCATATCAGTTATATATCTCTAAAAAGGCAGTGATTACTCTAGAGTTTGCAGGATATAATTTTAATTAAGCTAATATTACTTTCAAATACTACTATGCTGCTTCATGGATAGTGCAAGTACTCTATAACAGAATGTTATAAAATCTCTCCCTTCCAATCTTTATTTTTCTCATTAATCAATCATTTTTAAATCACCATAGGTGTTTTTACTATAATTGGTTTAAACTTCTAAAAGTAAGAAAAGTAAAATATTTTCTTGTGCCTTCATTAATTCCTTCTCTGATTCTCTCCTTGGTTTCTGTAGATTCACACTTCTGACCTAAATTTCCTTCCATTCCCTGAAGAATATTTTGTAAAAGATATCTGCATTCCTTGATTCATGCCTCTCTTTCTCTATCTTCAGTGCTAGAAAATTTGAATCTCTCTGTTCTTTTGCAATCACAATTTTACTAACTCTCAATTCATCAGAGAAAAGTTCTCTCCTTTGAAGAGCTCTTTTTTTTTTCAAGTAGGTTCACATGGATAAGGCACAAAAATGTCCCCATTTCAAAACTCTTAAGCTTAACTAAAAATTATATTTTTGCCATATCAGTTATTCACAAGTGCTCAGTTAGTAGAAATATTGTGTCATTGCTACAATATTTTATGTGGGAATTAAGGTAAAGACATCATGAAATCAGAATGAGTCTACTGCCTATAATTTTCATCAAAGAAAGATATTTCTTAAATGACACACAGAAAAAAAAAATAAAAGATTTTCATGAACTGAAAAGTGGTTTATCCACAGAAGCTTCAAGAACATTTGACAATATATACAAAAATTAAAAATTCTTTTATAAATAATTTTTATTCAACTAGTACGAGAAGGAACTAATTATGCACTTTTGATAAAATGCACTGTTACTTACACAACATTACTTTTTTGGGTGGGGAAAGATGAGAATGTATATATTTATTATTTGATTATAAGGTCCAGTTTCACCAATAAGTGGTGAATGTGTTACTGATTGGCAAAAAAATCAAAGAATAAGCTTTCTTATGATTTCTTATTATAAATGGCTCTTAGTGAGTTTACTAGGCAGTATAGTAAATGAGGTAGAGTAAGTTCTGGAGATATTTCTGAAAAATATAAGATATGAAAGATATTTGGTTAGTTCATTAAACAGATTGAATATTTAATGAGGTAATGAAGTGCTCACTATTTGATGGAATATCTAGTCTCCAAACTTATAGATCAAAGAGATATTTTATTTGACAAGAGAATGGTAAGCCAGCTTATTTTTAGCAGTCAATGTTTTAAAAACAAAAGCTCTACATAAAGTTTATAAAAAGAAGTTTTGTTCATCAGTTTCCTTTAAAAGGAGATAACAGATAATTGATTGGCCCTTAGAACTTGTGCAGAATTTTTATGCCTATATATATATATATGTATATGTGTATATATATACATGTATATGTGTGTGTGTGTATATATATATATATATATATATATTCACAAAGTTAGATACAGAATGTTGAATTAAATTCCTTAAATATGGCAAGTGAAGATAGTAACAGTATTCTATAAAATATTCTTAACAATTTTGAACTGCATATCATTAATATAGGGTTGATTTGGTTTGTTGCTAAAGATAAAATTTCAGTTGTCAGTAGGTAAAATATGATGGTCACAGCCTCTTTGCCCTCTCAGTAAATTCAGCATCCATGTTCACAGGCAGGATTGATCAGAAAAACCTAACGCAAGTATATTGGCAACTATGTTAATAGCTGGGAGGTGTCAGAATAATGTAGGGTATAGGACAGGAAATTACACTGTGAACTGACCTTCTCTTAGCAAAGAAAAAGGAAAATGACTAGGGCTGAACTTTTACAATATATGCTGGTTGGTGGCAAGCATTTTCCATGTATACATTTCAAATGTCCATGGGTATTCTTAGTGACCATTTCATGAATCTAGAAGAAAAGACAGAAAGGCTAAAATATCTCCTTTATTATTTACTTGTTCTGAGATAATATAAAATAATTTTGTTGAATAAATTAAAGTTTAATTTTGTTTTTAATTGAGAGTTGTATATATTGATGGGGTAAAATATGATGTTACAAGACATTGTGGAATTATCAAATCAGGCTAATTAAATGACATATTACCTCAAATACATATAACTTCTTTGTAGTGAGAATATTTAAGATGATATGTTTTAACTATTTTAAACTACACATACATTTTTAGCAACTATAGTCAAGGTGTTTTATTGTAGACCACCAAGATTTACTCTTGCTTTCTAACAGTACTTTTATACTCAATAACCAACTTCATTCTTTTCCCCATCCACCTGGTACAACAGGTACATAAAACTGCTTTTGCTAAAAAGCATCAATTCCTCACTTGGGCCCATAAGGTAATTAAAAGCTGGGTAAAGTCCTGACATTCCTGCCTTCATTTCACATCTGTCACCTTTGTCTTAAAACTTTGGATCACTCTCCCGCTTAACTCTTCACATAGGCATGTGAATCACTCAAGGAGTTTTAGGTTCATAAATCCATATCTCATTAAGAGGACAGATATTCCTCTCATCATTTTTATCTTATTTGCAAATGTGTCATATTTCTTCTACCTTTCAGCATGCATTGGCCTTCTGAGGTTGTAAAACTGGTTTGCCACTTTATCAAGGGAATAGTCTTGCCACAAATGAGGTCCCCCTGCCAACCCCAAACATGGAGGCAACTGTGGTCTTTCTATGTAAAGGGTGCTGACTATAAACCAGGCCATTTGTAAAAGAGTATTTTCTATTAGTAATCATGCCATTTGCAAAGGATATTATCTGCTAGGGCAGTGCAGTACTGACCATGGAATCACGCTGTTTGTTTTCTATGAATCTCTAATTGATATACATGTTGAAAGGTACCTGGGAAGCAGATGGCTGCAGATATACCAACTTACTGCCTATTTTGCAGTAGTGGGGTATTAAACCCAGGACCTCATACCTGCCAGGCTTGTGCTCTACCACTGAGCAGTACTCTCAACCCCTTTTATTATGTTTTAGTTTTTATTTTTTATTTATCTATTTATTTATGCAGTGCTGGGAGTTTGAATGCATGGCCTCACATGCTAGGCAAGTGCTCTACCACTGAGCTGCACCTTGAGCTCTCTCTCTCTCTCTCTCTCTCTCTCTGTCTTCATATATATATGAATATATGTATATTTATGAATATAATATATATATATATTTTCTGATACTGGGTGGTTCAACCCAGAGCCTCATGTTTGCATGCTTTTCAAATGCTGCACCACTGAGCTGCACCCCAATCCATTTTTTAATTTTTTATCTTGAGACAGGGTCTCACTAAGTTACACAGGCTGCTTCTGGCATTCAACTCATGAGTCTCCTCCCTCCCTCAGTCTACCAAGTTGCTGGAATTATAAACATGCACCATGGTACTCTGTTCAGAGGGGCTTTTTATTCCCTTTCTTCCTGCCTAGCAACCCCTCTCAGCAGAAACAATGATGTCATGATAACTTGCTTGGACCTTCAAGCAAGAAAGACTTCTTGGGACTTCTTCAGGCTAACTTGCAGAACCATAACTTACATAATGATCAAGCAGAACACACTTTGTCTAAAACTGCTTAATAATGCACCAATTTTCCTCTAATTAAGCATGAAGCTCTGATTAGTACCCGGAAGATAGGCTGAAATGCTAATTACTCTCTTCCCCACATAGCTATCTTGATTAATACACTTTCCTGCTTTTTCGCCATTACGTCCACTTACTTTCTTTGGGGTGAGTGGCCAGACCTGACAGTTTGGAATTCCCAGAATTGGATCTCTTGCCTACGAGTCCAGTTACACTTCCATGGTGAGATTAACAAAGCAAATATTAACAAATGCTGGTGAGGTTGCAGAGAAAAAGGAACCCTTTTACACTGCTGGTGGGCCTGTAAATTAGTTCAATTACTTTGGAGAAAGACTTCTTTTTTTTTATCTTTTTTTTTTTTTAGAAATTTTTAATGTACATCATAATGTGATTCATTTTGACATGCTTTTCATTGTGACACTTTTCATATATGCAATTTGATAAGCATTATTCATATAGGTTACCCCTTACCCTCCTGTATGTTTCCCCCCTCCCCCCTTCCTATCTAAGTTTCCCATCCAAGTCTTCTCTATCTTTTACTATATAGTATTTTTCTATATGTCCTTGGGTTCCATTTCTGTTTAAGATAGAATCTTTTCCTGTAGTGGTCTTTGTTTCTATCTTGTTAGAACAATTACATGCGATTTCTAGTCCATTTATATTGACCTCATTCTTATCTTCCCTCCCCCCCTTTTAATGTGA
>VMDO01028685.1:0-23777 GCA_007922755.1 Pedetes capensis
GGAGATCAAAGGCCAAGGATGGGTTCTGGCCTGGGATCCCATGGTGGTAGTCGGCAGGCTGGGTGGTGCTGGAGAAAGGCCAGGCCTGGGGAGAACGGGGGTTCAGCTGGGGACATGGGGGCTTGGAGCTGCTTCTGGGCTCCCAAGGAGAAAGTCTGTGGTCAGACAGGACTGGAGCAGACTCGGGCAGAAGTGTAAATGCGTGACTCATCCCGGCTGGGTGCTGTTGAAACCTTGAGGCAGGGGAGAGAGCTGAGCCTAGAAACCCACCAGGGAGGGCAGATGCCCGTGGTGAGGGAATTCCATGAGGGGGACAGAAAAGTGGCCTTGGATCAGGGTCATCGTGAGCTGATGGATACCGTTAGTAACACGCAGGCAGCCAGGGAAGGTTCTGGGGGCTTTTTAGTCACAGATGTTTCTGATGTAATGCCAAGTGTAAAACACAGGATACAAAGTCACAGGATCATTTTAATTATGTAAAAATCATACATGTGGGCACCAGGGGGCGGGGTGCTGTTCTGTGCCCGCAATCCTAGCACTCGAGAGGCTGAGGCAGGAGGATCTTGAGTTCCAGGCCAGCCTGGGCCTCGCGAGACCGTGTCTCAACATCACAAGATCTCGTCTCAAGGCGGGAGAGGGGCCTGTCCTGATGGGCATGCCTGGGATCCCAACACTCAGGAGGCAGAGGCCAGCCTGGGTCTCGCGAGATCTCGTCTCCAGGTTGGGGAGGAGCCTGGCACAGTGGCCACACCTGGGATCCCAACACTTGGGAGGCAGAGGCGGGAAGATCTCGAGTTCGAGGCCAGCCTGGGTCTAAAAACACCAGAGAGCGGAAGCGCGTGTTGAATGTTTAATCCACAAAGCAACAGTGTTGGGAGGTGGGGCTGAGACGCGATTTCACCATGAAGGCGGAATGATAGATGAATGGCATTATTTCAGGAGTGAGTTCATTGTCAAAGGTGTGCAGCCAAGCTTTACTCTCTCTCGTCTTCGCTCGCCCCTTCCCCTCTCTGCCACAGGATGATGCAGCACGAAGACTCTCCCCAAATGCCAGCACCCTGATCTTGGACCCCCAGCCTCTAGAACTGTAAGAAAGAAATTTCTGCTCTTTTTAAATTACCCAGCCTCTGGTGTTTTGTTACAGTAGCATAAATGGGCTGAGGCAGACCACAGGTAAAGAAGGTGCAGCTCAGAACCACCAACAAGGATCCCCTGAGCACTGGGCTCAGAAGGACCATCCGGGTGCAGCTGATCAAGCGGGAAGAGTGCGGTGATTGATTTGTGATGTCTGCAGTGGCACACGGTGGTCTTGGAACGCTTGCATTTTTTTGTCTCACACATAATGAGGGTGTCTGATGTCAGGCCCCAAGGCACTGGGAACATTTCTTGCCAACGACTTGGGTTATTATGACTTCTCTCTGACCTGGAAACCTACCCAAGCGTTGTGGTTTGGATATGAAATGTCCCCCAAAGATGGATGTGTTAAAGGTTTGGTTCTTAATGTGCTCATGTTCAGAGGTAGGACCATTGGGGGGTGATTTGATTGTGGGGGCTTTGACCTCATCTATGGACTAACCCATTGACCTGCTGGGCTGTTGGGAGGGATGGAAACTGGGGAGATGGAGTTAAAGGGAGTGGTCCTTGACGGGTGTCTTTAGGGGCTGTATCTTCTCCCTGGACCCTTCCCTCCCTCTCCTTCTCTCCGTCCCTCTCTCTGCTCCCTGGCTGTCTGGAGGCGAGCAGCTCTTCTGCCACAATCTCCTGCCACCACGCTGTTCTGCCTCACTGCTGCCCCGAAGCCGTGGAACCAGCCAATCACAGACCGAAGCCTCAGAAATCGCGAGCCAGGACAAACCTGTTCTCCGGGACCAGAAACCAGCACTTCCTCTGTGGCACAGTCAGCTTTGGAACCCCAGGACTGGGGTGGGGCGCTGAGGCTGAACCAGAGTGGAAAGCAAGGCCCTGGTGGGTCAGGCAGAAGGTGGAGAGGCGAAAGGCAGGAAGCGTGGTCCTGGAGGGCACAGGGGCGGGGGACAGCCACCAGAGCAGGCCGTTGGCACGTGCATGTGGTGGCCCGTCAGGGTTGGTGATATTAGGTGTTGCTATGGAAATGTCAGCAGTGCTCTTCGTCTGGCTCATGGGTTCCATTCAGCATTGTCTCCAGATGGTGCTGATGCAGGCAGCATTAGAAATAATAATGATGGTCCTTTACTGAACTCTGTGCAAGATCCCAGCCCTCTAGATTTGGGGTTTACACAGCAGGCACCGGCCAGAATTGCAGCTGCTCAGCTCGACCCACCTCCCTCTCGTCTGTCTTGCTACCAGACAGATTGTCAGAAAGGTGGTACTGGAACACACAATTATTATTATTTTTCTAGTAATGGGATGCTGAACCCAGGGCCTCACATATACTTTGCAAGCGGTCTACCACTGAGCTACACTACTAGGCCTCATAATTCATAGCATTTGAATATATTATCAAGGGACGCAGTACCCTGATAGTTGTTAGGTGCCATTGAGTTGGGTCTGATTCATAGCAACCCAATGTACAACAGAACAAAATACTCCCCCACACTATGCCATGCCCAGCACTATGTCAATGCCTCTCTGCTATTCATAGGGTTCTCAGTGGCTGATTGTTTCAGGAGTGGGTTTTCAGGTCCTTCTCCCTAACCTGCAGCTCTGATGTTCCCAGGTGGTCTCCCATCTAAGGACTAACCAGATCGACCCTGCTTAGCTTCCGAGATCAGGTGGGATCAGATGCCAGGGTGCTATGGCTGCAGATACCCTGGTGGTAAAACATCTTTATTCATGGTGCCCTGTCTTCAAGGTGGGAGCCTTGGGGAGAGATGTGATGGTTCACAAATGGGAGGAGCAAAACCCACCAGGCGAATGACCTAGATGACGGGCCCAGGAGGTCTGACCTCCGGGGACTGACAGCATAGAACGGTAGGTTCTGTTTGTACTGAACGTGAAACAAGGTAATAGGTGGAGACAAAACCTGGATGGTCATCATTTTCAGTTTTGAAGGGGTTTTGGAGCAGGACTCCAAATGAGCCCATTGGAGGCCCTCCCTGGACTCCTTCCAGCCTCACTAGAGGAAGGCCTTCTTTCCCTCTCTGAGCACAAATGTGAGGACGGAAGGTCAGCGAGATCTCGGAGACCCGGTCCCCCTCCTTACATACACACATCGGTGGGCATAGCTTTGCCCTGTGCACAGCCATTGTACGAGAGATGAATCACTTTTTAAATTTTAACTTAATGAGTTTATCTGTGCGGACATGGGATCTCGCTCTTCAGCCCAGCCTGGCCTGGACCTCGCGATCCTCCTGCCTCAGCCTCCCAGGTGCTGGGCTGATGGGCGGGCGCCAGCGCTCCTGGCCAGATCACCCTCTCCCTTTCCTGGCATTTATTGGAATTAGTTTTTTATCACGTGCAATAAAGTCTCGACTAATGTCCCAGCGCATGGTAGTAAAAGCTCACCATCTGCGCCCCGGCGCGCCGCCGTCTCTCCCCAGCGTCCCTGTCCCCAAGTGACACTTCTCCTCAGTCCCACTCATACCGGCTGGGGAGAAAACAGCTTGTGCACAGCCTACCCTGGAGCATCTTCTCCTCCCTCTCCTGAGACCTCCCTGGTGGCAGCTTTTCATGGGAGCCATGAAATGGCTCCTCTGCTCCCAGCGCCCCTGGGCTGTCCTGCCGGAGTCGCCTGTTCATGGCAGGCTGCCCCGGTGTGGGTTCTGCCCATTTCCTTCCCCCAGGAGCAGCGGAGGCTGCTGGAGGTGCTAAGGTCCCTTCTCAGGTCACTCCCTGGCGAGGAGAATTAGCTGACATAGCTGCCTCCCCGGGGTGCAGCTCCACTCCCCAGCAGCCACCTCAGCAGGCCTTTGCCCTGCCTTTGTCAACAAGATTGTCCTATGATCAGATCAGTGACCCTCAGCCCCACATTTTCCTCTCCCGAACAGAGTGCACACCCTTTTCAACACTCCCATTCCAAGGCTCAGCAAGCCACCTGCGTGACCTGGAGCCAAATCCAGCCTCAAACCAATTTTTACCTGTCTATAAGCTAATGGCCTGCAGCATGGAGGGCTTCTTAAGTGCTGAGTGGGCTTCTGATACCCTTCAAATAACAACAGGCATCAGGCTAGGCCCCAGCTGTGGAGGGCGACCCCATACCAACCTCAGGGCTCCTGGTGGTGCCACCACATACCTCCTGTGTTTGCCCCTGCCGAGGGGTGCCAGGGATGCTGTCCCATTGGGTTCTGCTGTGTTACAGCAGGGAAGACCAGAAGAACTTCGAGAGATGCAGGAGTTGGGTAAAATAATAAAGTTTATTAGCTAATAGGTCAGCCCACGGAAACGAGTCCTCTTAGGTCTGACCCCAAATTCTAGTTTACAGCGGGGTGGGGGTTATCGGCTGAAACCACACGTGTACAGCCTACGTGACCATCTGCAGGGGGTTAGGCAGGACTTTAACTGAACTAAGCTAGCTACCATGGCAATAGGCAGATAACATTTATACAGGGCACGGAATCAGGAAGTGGATAACAGGGCAGAGAGTACACAGAGTAAGATAAGTTTAGCAAGTGTAAGAAATGGTGAAGTGGCTAAGAGGGTGGAGAGTACACACAGTAAGATAAGTTTAGCAAGTGCAAGAAATCGGGACATGGCTAACAGGGCAGAGAGTACACACAGTAAGGTAAGTTTAGCAATTTCAAGAAATGGTGAAGTGGCTAACAGGGTGGAGAGCACACACAGTAAGATAAGTTGAGCAATTCTGTAACCAGGAACATCAACTTTAGTAGTTACAGCTTAAGTAAACATCATGGTATTTTAACTTTTGATTTAAATTTTCCACAACAGCGTGGCTAGATAAAGCAAGGCCTGAGCCCTCCCACTTCCTTGGTCGGCTGCTGTTTCCACCTTGCTTGTGAGGGTTCAGGAAGCTAAGAAGACTTTGGCAGTCAGTGTCTTTGGAGCCATGGAGGCCACCTGTTACTAATTTTCTGTTTGGACCCCAAGTCTGTAGGCTCTGCCATTGCCCACAGCCTCAGCCAGCCTGACCATCACGGTGCACAAGTACCAGAGATTCTTCCTCCCTGGGGGGCCTGCTGTCTCCCACCACCTGCTTCTTCCATGTGGCCATGGAGTACTGGCAGAACTGTCAGGCTGAGAACCCAGGGTCGCCCAGCATCCACGGTTGCCGTTGATGGAGGAGGCCACGAGACCATCTTTTTTTGTGAGTGCTGGAGGGTTGAACACACAGCCTCACCCATGCTTTGCAAGTGCCTGACTACTGAGCTGCACCCCAGCCCACTGTGAAATCTTTTGTCTTCAGACAGGGTCTGGCTAAGTTACACAGGCTGCCTCTGGCCCCGACCTTGTGATCCTCCTGCCTGCACCTCCCAGGCTGTTGTCATGACTGGCATGAGCCACCTTGCCTGGCGGATGAGACCTTTTAACGAGCATCTCTCTGTATGAGGCAATCCCATATCCACAGTGACCACAGCTCAGAGGAAGGCGCTCCATCACCTGGCATGGCAAGAAGGCTGTAAGCAGGTGCTTTGGAGGCTCCACCATGTCAACGAGACCCAAAGGGTTTCTTTCTCTTCCTTTTTCTGTGCTCACAATGCGATCACCATAGCCCAGGCTGCACACCGTGTTCAAGGGCAAGGAGGTGGAGGAAGACTTTGTGCTTGCTGTGCTTCTGCCCTCCACTAGGGGGCGAATGGCCTCCCCAGTGACCTCCAAGGAGACCTCCAGTGCGTCTCATTGGCCCCAACACCTCCTCTGCCGCTCTTAGACCAGGCACGAGGACCACCTTCCCTGCCAAGATGGATCTCCACGGCCACCTGAGCAGGGCCAAGTTTCTGCCGACAGACAGAGGAGGAGATGCAACCTGAGTGGCTGCCACCCCACGGCAACCACTGGGCAAGGGCAACGTAAGGATCTGGAGTGTTGAGAAGGCGGCCCCTTCTGTTTTCTCGTCCAAAAGTGTGTTTGCAGAGTGCATAGCGTGAGGAAGAGGGGGTGATGTGGCCCGGTATTGGGGCTCAGCTGCACCTTTCCATTTCCTGGAGGGACCTGGGTCACCAAGCTCGGAATCCAAGGTGGCTCCTCAGAAACCAGGCTGGGAAGGTCAGTGTGCTGGCTACTTTTCTTGTTGCTGTGACAAATATCTGGTATAAACAACTTAAAGGGGGAAAGATTTATTTTGGGTTCTGGTTTTAGAGGGTTCAGTTCATGGTCACTGGGTCCCCTGTGCTTGGGCAGAACATCATGGCGGCAGGTGCCGGTGGTGGAGGAGGCTGTTCACTTCATGGCGGACAGGAAGCAGTGTGTGTGCAAGAGAGAGAGACAGGAAGCAGAGAGACAGGAGGCAGAGAGAGAGAGAGAGAGAGAGAGAGAGAGAGCGAGAGCGAGAGCAGAGAGATGTGAAGCAGAGAGGAAGCAGAGAGAGATAGGAAGCAGAGAGGGGAAACAGAAACAGAGACAGGAAACAGGAAGTGGAGAGAGACAGGAAGCAGAGAGACAGGAGGCAGAGAGAGAGAGAGAGCGAGAGCAGAGAGAGAGATGTGAAGCAGAGAGGAAGCAGAGAGAGATAGGAAGCAGAGAGGGGAAACAGAAACAGAGACAGGAAACAGGAAGTGGAGAGAGACAGGAAGCAGAGAGACAGGAGGCAGAGAGAGAGAGAGAGCGAGAGAGAGCACAGAGGGAGAGATGTGAAGCAGAGAGGAAGCAGAGAGAGGAAGCAGAGAGGGGAAACAGAAACAGAGACAGGAAACAGGAAGTGGAGAGAGAGGAAGCAGAGAGACAGGAGGCAGAGAGAGGCTCTCTAGAGAGCGCAGAGGGAGAGATGTGAAGCAGAGAGGAAGCAGAGACAGGAAGCAGAGACGGGAAACAGAAACAGACAGGAAACAGGAAGTGGAGAGAGACAGGAAGCAGAGAGAGGAAACAGAAACAGACAGGAAACAGGAAGAGGAGAGAGACAGGAAGCAGACAGGAGGCAGAGAGAGAGAGAGAGAGAGATATGTGAAGCAGAGAGGAAGCAGAGAGAGACAGGACGCAGAGAGGGGAAACAGAAACAGACAGGAAACAGGAAGCAGAGAGAGACAGGAAGAGAGAGAGGAAGCAGAGAGCAGAGCGAGATGTGAAGCAGAGGGAAAGCAGAGAGACAGGAAGCAGTGAGAGAAGGAGAGAGAGACTAGAAGCAGAGAGGGGAAACAGAGACAGGAAACAGGCAGGAAGTGGAGAGAGAGGAAGCAGAGAGGAAGCCGAGAGAGACAGGAAGCAGAGGGATATAGGAAACAGAGGGGAAACACAGACAGGAAGTGGAGAGACAGAAGCAGAGAGAGAGAGAGAGACAGACAGACAGACAGACAGACAGGAAACAGAAAACCCAGAAGGGGCCCGGGCAGGAAACTCCCAAGGACTTGTGCTCCGTTCCCCACTTCCACCAGCGAGGCCCCACCTCCTAAGCCCTCAGAGCCTCCTACAATAGAGCCACCAACCAGGGACCAAGCCCCCAGCACACCAGCTTTTTGGGGGCGGTTACTTCATATCCAAACCATAATACCCTAGTCGCCCACAGGCCTGGGAAAAGACTTAGATCACGTCATATCGGCCTCCTAGAGGACGGGGAGGCCCGGCCTCCTCTGGCCCGCTCCCCTTTCCTCCCCAGCTGAGGAAGCCCAGTGCGCCAGGCCGACCCTCAGGCCAGGCCGACCCTCAGGCCAGGCCAAGGTCTTGCTGGTGCCGATCGCTGTGGGCTGCTGGCCTTGTGAGGGTCCCACCGTGCCTCGGGGGCCTGACTTCCAGAGCAGGTGACGGCCCTTCTTCCACCCGCTTCCCTCCTTCCCAAGCCCCTGCCTGTCCCCTCTCAAGACCCTTAGCACACAGGTGGGCGCTCAAGGGTGGCGGCTCTGCGCGTCCTCGAGCCATGTGCTTGGCAAAGGTAAGGCCACACACCTCCCCTCCATCATCCGGGGTCCCCAGGCCTTGTGGGCTGATTTCCTGGGGAGCCTCTCTAGGCCTCTTTGGGTGACCGGGCCCCCCACCTCCTGGGTCCCTTCTCTGGCACAGGGGAGCTGTGGAGGTGACATTTCCGCCCGGCCACCTGGATGTCTGGGTTGTCTGTGGCTGACGCGCCGTGGGCGGGCCATTAAGCAGAGCCCCGCAAGCGGCTCTTCTTTTAAAAGCCTATTATTTTAATTCCCAAAGCTTTTAGGCAGAGTGAGCAGCGGCCTCAGCCACAAACTCTGTCTGCCTCCTAATTATGACAATTCATGACTCAGAATCTCAAATTGGTCGTTCCTTTGGCCACTACGTCTTGTGCCGCTCTGCCCCGCATCCCCTGCAGAAGACATAGCCTACTGCTTCCGAGCGAGGACGCTGATGTAATTGGTCACATTATGAATATTGCTGTGGGGGCTGGAACGGCAAGGCTGTTCGCAGTTCTGGGGAGAATGAAGCGAAGGTCTGAAACTTAGTTCGCTAAAATAACTTCTCATCCCTGCACGCTATTCTTCATGTGCTGTGTTTTACTAAAGCCAATGTGGTTGTTTAATGAAAAATAAGAACATGCGAAAGCAGCTGGGCGTGGCGGCACCATCTTGTCATCCTAGCGACTCAGGAGGCTGAGGCAGGAAGATCATGAGTTGAAGGCCAGAGGCAGCCTGAGCAACTTAACGAGACCCTGTCTCAAAATTAAAGATAAAAAAGGGGGCGAGGGCTGCAGCTCAGTGGGAGAGCACTTGCCTAGCCTGGGCAAGGCCTGGGGTTCAACCCCCAGTACTGAAAAAAAAAATGCAAAAAGAACAAAAATCATTGCATCACTCAGAGAAGTCTAAAAATGAAATAGAGGGTGTGTTTACAGTGCTTGTAGATTTTATCTCATTAAGGAACCACTTCTGCAGCCTTGGGGAGCCCATCAGCAATTCTGTGAACACCAAAGGGGGGTGAGGTGGGCATGGGTGCCCTTGTGCCCAAGAGCTTGGGATAGAGGCCAGCCTCATCCTTCCTGGGGTGCTGAGTCCTACGGCACCCTTCTACCAGGAAGAATTTTCCAAAAAAAAATCCACATTGTGTGAGCCTTGACTCCATCCCTCACTGCTCAGATTCCCTCCACCAAATAACTGGAACCTTTCCCCTTTGTTTCTTTTTCCTGTCCTTTCCTTTCCTTTTCTTTTTTCTTTTCTTTCTTTTCTTTTTTCTTTTTTCTTTTCTTTCTTTTCTTTTTTCCTTCTTTTCTTTTTATTTTTTCTTCTCTTTCCTTTCCTTTTTTACTTTCATTTCTTTTATTTTTTCTTTTCTTTTCTTTCTTTCTGTTCTTTTCTTCTCATTCTTTTCTGTCTTTTTTTCACAGTACTGAGAGTTTGAACCTAAGCCTTCACTTAGGCTTTGCAAGCGCTCTACCATTGAGATGCACCCCCAGCCCATCCCTTTTTATTTTGAGTCAGGGTGTCACACTGGGTTACACAGGCTACCTCTGGCCCCAAACTCACCATCCTCCTGCCTCAGTTGCTAGAATAATAGGCATGAGCCACAGAGCCCAGCTGGAAATTTTTCTCTTAAGAGAACTCTGTTTTTTTCCATTTGGGTGGACAAAAAGGCAGAGCTAAAGACCCCCTTTCTCGCTTCCAGTTGGTTCCCTGCGGGTCCATTCGATCCCAGCCCTGACGCTCAGTGCATCTGCCTTAGCCGAGGCACCCAGGATTCCCGTGGCTCCAGCTCGTCAGATCATTGCCCCCGAGTCTCCGTGGCATCTGACACTAAGGCCCATGAATGTCATCCTTCCCTCCCCTGCCTGATCCCTCCGTACCCGTCTCTGCTTGCTCTTCCTGCTGGGTCACGAGCATTTCTCCCTGCTCTGTGTAACTGTCTCGCTCCTCCACTCCTGTACAGCCCGTGACTCAGCTCCTCACCCCCATTCACTCAGGTTGTGATCATGCACGTGATTCATCCAATCCAGGTTCTTCTCTGACCCCAGACCTGCTCATCAACCCCCTTGGACGCTCACCCACTTCTCTCCTTCATCAGATCTGATCTCCTCACCTTCACGGCCCTGGTGGCCATGATCACTGCCTGTAGTCCAGCCCTTTCACCTCCGGCTGGGCTTTGGCCTGCCCATTGCCCTCCCTGCCTCTAGGCTGAGGACCTGCACACTTTTATTGATCTCTTACCCCTGTTTCAGCCTGCAGCTGTACCTTGTGGCATCTGATTGCATCAGATCTCAGAAGCTAAGCAGGTTCGGGCCTGGTTAGTTCTTGGATGGGAGACCGCCTGGGAACACCAGGTGCTGTAGGCTTGGAAGAAGGACCTGGCAACCCACTCCCAAAAATCAATCCGCCATTGAAAACCCTATGAGCAGCAGAGAAGCACTGACAATAGTGTTTTGTTTGTTGTACATAGGGTTGCTGTGAGTCAGACACTGACTTGACGGCACCTAAGAACAACAACCTACCCTATCTGGAAAAAGAGTTCTAGCAAGACATGCATGTATACATTTACATTATATCCACCAACTTTTTACTAGGGTACCATAAAACCCTCACCAAAGTAGACATTTAAAAGGATGAATAGGGAACAGAGATACTTGCACATCCATGTTTATTGCAGTGCTCTTCACAACAGCCAAGTCATGGGAATTAGCCTAGGTGCCCATTGTGGATGAAGGGATAAAGAAAATGCAGCATATACACACAGTGGAGTATTATTCAGCCATAAAGAAGAGGGAAATCACGTCATTTGCAGGAAAGTAGATGGAACTGGAGCTCATCATGTTAAGCAAAAAAAAAAAAAAAAAAAAACCAGACTCAGAAGAACAAATAGTGCATGTTTACTTTCATATGTAGAATCTAGATTAAAAAAAAAAAAAGACATGAAAGGAGAAGGGGTACTATGTGGGGAGAAGGGAACCAGAAAGGGTGGAGGGAGGGATAAGAAGGCAATAGGGGAGATGGGAATATGATTGAAGTGTAGGATATGTATATATGAAAATATAATGAGACCCATCTTGTACAATAACTATATGCTGAGAACAAAACAACAACCACAACAAAACACCAGGAGGCCAAGGCAAGAGGATCACGAGTTTGAGGTCAGAGGCAGCCCGTGCAATTTAGCAAGACCCTGTCTCAAGATAAAAATTTATTTCAAAAATGGACTGGGGGTGCAGCCTAGTGGTAGAGCCCTTGCAAAGTATGTGCAAGGTCCTGGATTCAACCCCCAAGTACCACAAAAACAAATAAATACATAAATAAATAATAAAAATAAAAGGATGAGTACACCTGGTGGGGCAGCACCCACCCGTAATCCCAGCCCTTGGGAGGCTGAGTCAGGAGGATTGCCAGGTCAATACATACATTCATATATAAAAAGACTACAAAGCAGATAAAAATGTAAGTTCTAGCATTTTCTCCAGCAGCTCCAGAACGTATTCCAAATCTGGAGCCATCTGGTCCCAGCCTGGCTGCTCCAAGCTCTGCTCACCATATTGGAACATAGTGGCTACTGTAACAAATTACCCTGAATATAATGGCTTAAAACAATGCAAAGGTATTCTCTTGCAGGTGAGAAACCTGAAATGTTTCGCCTGGCATCAGCAGGGCTGTGCGCCTCTTAGGGATTCTAGGGTAGAAGCTATGTCTTAGCCCTTTCTGTTTTCTACATCTGTGGCATCTGCCTTCTGTGGTTCATGGATCCTCCCTCCATTGTCAAATCCAGTAACGTGACATTTTAAAATCTCTCCCTGGTCCCTCAGAGCCACTTCCTTCCTCTCCTATAATTGAATCCCCTTCTGCCTCCTTCTTCCACAGCAGTGTATAGACAGGGAACTGCCAGGAAATCAAGCTGGATTCAGAAGAGGGCCTGGAACCAGGGACATCACTGCTGATGTCCTCTGGATATTGGCTGAAAGCAGAGAATACCAGAAAGATGTCTTTCTATGTTTTATTGACTATGCAAAGGCATATTGACTGTGTATCCATAACAAATTATGGATAACATTGCAAAGTATGGGAACACCAGAGCACTTAATTGCACTCATGAGAAATCTGTATATGGACCAGGAGGCAGTCATTCAAACAGAACAAGGAAACACTGCCTGGTTTAAAGCCAGGAAAGGTGTACATCAGGGCTGTATCTTTTCACCAGTCCTCTTCAGTCTCTAGGCAAATAATCCAAGAAGCTGGACTTTATGAAGAACATGGCATCATGATTGGAGGAAGACCCATTAACAACCTATGTTATGCAGATGACACAACTCTGCTTGCTGAAAGCAGAGAGGATTTGAAACATTTACTGATGAAGATCAAAGAACACAGTCTTCAGATGGATTGTGCCTCAACATCGACAAAACTAAAATCCTTCTACTGGGTCAGTAAGCAGTTTCATGACAAATGGAGAAAAGATTGAGGTTGTCCATGATTTTGCTTTACTTGGTTCTAAAATCAACACCTGTAGAAGCAGCAATCAAGAAATCAAGAGACACATTGCATTGGGAAAAGCTGTTGCAAAAGATCTCTTTAAAGTGCTGAAAAGTAAAGATGTCACAGTGAGGACAAAGGTGCACCTAACTCATGCCATAGTATTTTCAGTCGCATCAGATGGTTGTGAAAACTGGACATTGAATAAGGGAGACAGGCGAAGAATTGATGCTTTTGAATTATGATGCTGGAGACGAATATTGAGTATACCATGGACTGCCAAAAGAACCGACAGATGGGTCCTAGAAGAAGTGCAACCAGGGTGCCCCTTGGAAGCAAGGATGGCTAGACTGCGTCTTACATATTTTGAACAAATTGTCAGGAGGGACCAATGCCTGGAGAAGGACATCATGTTTGGGAGAGTGATGGGTCAACATAAAAAAAGAAAACCTTCAACCAGATGAATTGACATAGTGTCTGCAACAATGGGCTCAAACATTAAAACGGTCATATGCCTGGCACAGTGTCAGGGAGTGTTTCCTTCTGTTGTACATCAGGTCAGTATGAGTCGGACCTGACTTGACAGCACCCGACAAGACCTACCTTCTTCTTGTAAAGACACTTGCGATTCCTTTGGACCCACCCAGGTAATCCAAGATAATCTCCCCATACCAAGTTCCTTATTTTATTCTCATCTGCAAAAACACCTTTACCTATAAGGTGCATTTGCAGGGTTCTAGGATTAGGACATGGACTGTCCAGGGGCCCATTCAGCCTCCCTCACCTCCCTGCAGCGTGGCTGAGCTTCAGAACACAACACTTGGACCCCCGCTTCCTAGTTCCCCACTGCTAACGGCCAGCAGACACGCAAGTCCCTTCCTAACCTGGCTTCAGTCACTCTTCTTATCCCTCTTCCCACTGCCCTCTCCTCTTCCTTCCCTCACCAGCTCCCTCACCTGCTACCCATGGTTATATTTTCTGTTCTAGCAATGCCAGGTGCTTAGAGTCCTGCTAACAAGGCCGTGCATGTACAGGTGCTCAGGTTGTGAGCTGAACAAGGCAGCTGCAGGTAAGGAGGATCGCGTCATGGGTGTGCGCTCACTGACACAGGAGCCCAGAGGCTGCCTTGTTGGAACTGCTGTTCCATATAAACCTTCACAGGTGCACACTTAGGGGAACCCACAATAATATTCCTTCCTGTTTCTCAAAACTATATAAATATGGTGTCTTTTCTGATTCTTTTATATGTGCTTTGAGACACACCATGCAATTTTGTACCTCTCTGCCTTTGCTATTGCTGTTCCCTTGGCCTTAATGCCCTTCCATTTTTCCTTTCTCTTGCTTGATTAGCCACTTTCTATACATAGCCAGTCTGCAGCCATACCAGCCTGGCATCCAATCCTGTCAGATCTTGGAAGCTAAACAGAGTCAGGCCTGGTTAGTCCTTGGATAGGAGACCACCTGGGAACACCAGGTGCTGTAGGCTTGGGAGAAGGACCTGGCAACCCACTCCCAAATCAGCCATTGAAAACCTTATGACCAGCTGAGAAGCACTGATATGATGCTGGGCATGGCACAGTGTAGGGGAGCGTTTTGTTCTGCTGTACATCAGCTCGCTATGAGTTGGACCCAACTTGAAGGCACCTAAGAACAACAACAACAACAACAACAACAACAACAACAACAACAACAACAACAGCAGCATGTGTAGCCAAGATATTACAGCCACTAAGAGGCCCTCTGAGCCTCCCCTGGAAGGAACGTTCCCTTTCTTTGCACCTTTGGGTTCGGTACATATTTCTAGTATCAGATGCTAGCATGTAGGGCAGCAATTGGTTGGTTTCAATGTTTGCCTCCTGTGTTAGCCAGCATTCTGTGACTGTAACAAATACCCGAGGGATTAGCTTATAAAGACAAAAGGTTTGTCTTGGCTCTGTCTGGGAGGTTTCAGCCCATGATCTGCTGGTCGTGTGGCTTTGGGCCTGTGATGAGGTGGTACAAGATGGCAGCCGTACATGGCGGATCCAGCCACATATCCCATGGTGAGCCCGGGAACAGCGAGAGAAAGAAGGAGGGGATGTGGTCCTACCACCCCCTCCAAGGCCACGCCCCCTGCCTGGAATGCTGGTACACATCTGTGATCCCAGCGCCACAGGAGGCTAAAGCAGGAAGGTCACAGGTTCCAGGCCAGCCTGGGCCTTGCGAGACTCTGTCTCAACCTCATGAGATTTGTCTGAAGGCAGGGGAGGAGCCTGGTGTGGCCACCCCTGCAATCCCAGCCCTCGGGAGGCAGAGGCAGGAGGATCGTGAATTTGAGGCCAGAGGCAGCCTGTGTAACTCGGGGAGACTCTGTCTCAACAAAAAAACAAAAAAGGGGCCGGGGGTGCAGCTCGGCGGTAGAGCGCCTGCGAAGGATTCTCGTGAGACTCTGTCTCAACAAAAAAACAAAAAAGGGGCCGGGGGTGCAGCTCGGCGGTAGAGCGCCTGCGAAGGATTCTCGTGAGACTCTGTCTCAACATAAAAACAAAAAAGGGGCCGGGGGTGCAGCTCGGCGGCAGAGCGCTTGCGAAGGATTCTCAAGGCCTCGGGCTCCAACTTGCCCAGTACTGCAAAACAAGACAAAACAAACATCAAAACCAGGCCAAGCCCCCAGTGACCTAAAGACCTCTCGCTAGGCCCCACCCCTTAGAGTTTCTGCCACCTCCCAAGAGTTTGAAGCTGGGGACTAAGTCTTGAACACCTGGGCCTTCAAAAGACATTCAAGGTCCAAAGTATGTCACCTCCCCTACTCAACCCAGATATGACCCCCTGTGTCTCCCTCACCTCTTATACAGTGCTCACCTGTGTCTGAACCCAGCGCGAAGCTATTATAACCATCTGCAGAAAAACCCACACAGGCCTTATTTCCTTGGCAAGTGCACAAAATAACAGATTTCTAGCTGCTTAATTATCTTCCCTTCCCTCCTATTCAGCCCGTTCTCAGAGCCCTCCTATCTCCTGAAGACTTTGGACTCGTTTGTAAAGTAATTTCCTTGTTTAATAAGTTGGCAGTCACCTGCCCCATCTATTACTGATGGCCCTTTGCAAAATGCCTTTGGCACTCCTGTTTGGTTTCTAAAGGCCCTCAATGGCTTTCTGAGTTTGAGCAGGGCCCAATCATTCTGTCAAGATAAGCCCATCTGCGCTGAGAACAGTTCTGAGTGAGTCATGATATCTGTATCACGGTTTCCTTCCAGTGGGTTTAAAGCATTTTAGCATCTTTGATATTTTCCTTCTGACCCATGGTGTTGGGAGGTCAGGGCTCCCTTTTGAGTGGCTGGGGCCCCTTGGGTTTTGGTAGTGATTTATAGGACTGGTCCCTCATGTTTACAGCCCCCTCTGGGCCCATCAATTTCACCCCCTCCATGGTGCTTCCCCTAGGGAGTGGTAGCTTCCTTCCAACCCCACTGCTGTCAAGAGGGGCTGTTTGAGTCACAGTAGCCAATGCCACGTGAGCTGACATGACAGACATCATCCAATCCCAGCAAGTTTTCATTTCATCATCATCATCATCATCATTATTTTTGCAGTACATAGGGGTTGAACTCAGGGCCTCACACATACTTTGCAAATGCTCTACCACTGGGCTGCACCCTCAGCCACGCACATGCTTTTTTATGCTTGAGCCCATTGTTGCAGCCACTGTGTTTCTTCTCATTTTGAGTCATGCCGCATCAGCAAAAGGAGGTCCCAGGGGCTTTATTCCTGTCATTAAGGTCGACTCTGCTTTGAGGGGCCAACTCTTCCCCAGTCGTTTCTTGACTGCCTTCCAGCCTGGGGGGCTCATTTCCTGGCACTCTATCTGACAGTGCTTCTCTGCTATCCATAGGGTTTTCAATGGCTGATTGTTTCTGGAGTGGGCTGCCAGGTCCTTCTCCCTAGTCTGTCTTAGTCTGGAAGCTCAGCTGAAACCTGTTTACCATGTATGGCCCTGCTGGTATCTGAGATACCAGTGGCATAGCTTTCAGCAGCACAGCAACATGCAGGCCCCACAGCACGGCAAGCAGATGAACCTGTGATGGGTGCCCAACTCGCCAGGGTGGGCACAGCCCAGAACTGGAGCCCCAGGGTGCTTGTTGTTGTTATTAGGTGCCGTCGAGTTGTGTCCGACTCATAGCCACCCTCATAGGGTTTTCAATGGCTGATTGTTTCGGGATTGCCTTGAGAGTGGATTGCCACATCCTTCTCCCATTCTTGCGGTGCTGGGAATCAAACTCGGGACCTCAGAAACTGCAGAGTGGCGCTTTACCAACTGAGCTCAATCCCGACCCGCTCCTCAGGGTACAGAGCCCTCAAAATTGTTGTCTGGTGATCATCCTTTCTGGGCTGAACTCTCATCAGCAACCGACGCGGGAAGAGAGGGCTGGAAAAAGAACCCAGAGGAAGGTGGGCGCGTGGGGCGAGGCCCATTCAGGCCCGCGGAGCTGAGCTCTCACTGGACCTGTCTCCAGGGAAACTGAGCCAGGATTCTCCAGATTAGATTCATACTAGCCTGACGTGCTGGGGAGGGCCGGGGAGAGGGACCCGTGATGGCGAGCTTGGGGGCCCTGAGGCCGCCCCTGGGGAATTCACACAGAGAGGCTCTGGTGGAGCCCTCTGTCCTGGCCTCCCTGGGGGCCACCGGCTCACGGCATGTGGCTGTCACATGTGGACTGTGTGGGGGAAGTGCACTGCCCCTGAGGCCCTCAGCCGTCCCCTGAATCACCGATGGGAGCCGCAGCCCCATGGCCAGCGTGGAGCCTGGGCCTGCTCATGTCTGTCTCTGACTCGAGCCAGTGCTTCTGACAGCGCCCTGGGCCGTCAGCTGCTCATTTCCTTTCCGGTACACGTGGAGACGAGGGGGAAGAAAGGGCGCTGGGATCACGCAGCGCTCTGCTGATTAGATTCCTAACAGCCCCTGCCTCCCATGCTCTCGTCAGGGTCCCAGAACAAAATGTGAAAACGTGGGCCGGGGACTGTGTCCTTGTCCTTTGCTTAGGCCACAGAAACCGAACCACACGTTGGACCCAGAGCCTTTTTCATTTTCTCAGAAATAGCTGGGTCCCATCAGATCTCAGAAGCTAAGCAGGGCAGGCCTGGTTGGTCCTTGGATGGGAGACCTCCTGGGAACGCCAGGTGCCATAAACTTGGGAGAAGGAATTACCAACCCACTCCCCAAAAAACAATCCGCCATGGAAAACCCTATGGACAGCAGGGAACATCATGTCTGGGAGAGTGACAGGCAATAAAAAAAGGAAACCTTCAACCAGATGGATTGTCACAGTGTCCAAAGACCGGATTAACTCCTGACGTTGACGGCACCAGGCACCACCAGCAGAGCTGACAGGAGAAGCAGCGCAGCTCGCTTTGCTGCCCAGTCGTGGAATTGAGGTCCATGCTGTGTGGTTCAGTGGGGCTGATGGCCTTCGGTCCTGGCCTGTGAGTTTGCGTCCAGGCAGCTTTTAGGGGAGTCACTCCTTCTGCAAGGTTACCACGCGAGGCATCGCCTTGCAAAAGTTCATTTTTACCTCTCAGAAATAATACATCAGAATAAAACCAATCTGTGCAAAGATCCATCTCTTAGAAGCAGTACATGATTTTACAAAAAATGAGAATATTAGTTGACTCCAAATGAGTCAGAGTTGGTCTGGCTGCCAAGAAAAGAAGAAATAAAAAAAAAGGCAGGGAAGGGAAAGAAAGAGAGGAGAGAGGAAAAAGAAGAGAAGAGGAGACAAGAGAAAGGAAGAGAAGAGAAGAGAGCTAACGTGTCCTCAAGCTAAATTAAAAGAAAAAAGTATGTCTAGGCCTGTGGCAGGCGGCTGAGAAAGGCAAAGCAGAATGGTGGCGAGGGGCAGCAGCCCTGCTGTGGCCCCGCCAAACCCAGAACACCTGCCTCTATCCCTTTTGATTTAATAGATAATCAGAAAGTCTACCGTTTAAAGCAGCTTGCGGCTGGACGTTCTATAACGTGCCACTGAACGCATCTTCCCTGACCCAGCTGTCATGAGCGAAGTTAATTGTACCCACCAGGAGAATCTATGGCCTTCCCTCCTGTACGATGACCTCACAGGGCTGGACTCACCACCGACACACAGTAGAACCATCTGTATGCATTGAATGATGCATGGAAAATCAAATCCTCCAGCCGGGCGCGGTGGCGCACGCCTGTCATCCCAGCGGCTCTGGAGGCGGAGGCAGGAGGATCACAAGCGCGAGACCAGAGGCAGTCTGCGTTACTTAGCAAGACCCTGTCTCAAAAAGTAAAAAAAAATGGGCTGGGGGTGCAGCTCAGTGGTCCAGCACTTGCAGAGCATGCAGGGGCGAGGCCCTGGGTTCAATCCCCTGTACTGAAAAAAAAAAAAAAAATCAAACCCTCCGTGCATCTATTTAGATGTGATCATTTCCCTCCCTTGATGAACGACAGCAGAACATGGAGGTGCCTCCCAGAGTTTACCGCCTCTCACTCCTCTTGGTGCTCATTAAAATCCAGGTTCCCAGGCTCCACTGCGCACAGAATGATCTGGGAGATCTGAGACAAGGCTTCAGAGTTGGTGTTTCAAGTCATCGCTCCAGAAAATTCTAAGGTGGGTGGTGTAGTCTGTTTAAATCTTTAGTAAAGGCTCTTCAGTTCTTACAGGCTCTTTATGTGTCTTTTGTTTTGTTCTGTTTTGTTTTGTTTGTTTTTTTGTTTTTTGCAGTACCGGGGGTTGAACCCAGGGCCTCACGCCTGCATGCTTTGCAAGTGCTGGACCACTGAGCTATGTCCCCAGCTCATTTTTTTACTTTTTGAGACAGGGTCTCGCTAAGTTACGCAGACTGTCTCTGGTCTCAAACTTGCAATCCTCTTGCCTCCGCCTCCCGAGCCGCTGTTTATGCGTCTTTCTTTTCTGTGTCTTTAAGTGATGTGAAGTGAAGTCTTTTTTTCTAGAATGTTACAGAGGTTGAGGGCAGCCTTGCTGAGTCCCATTCCTGGACAGCACTGGCCCGTGGTTGTCCCTCTGGGTCTTGTTCCTCCTCACTTTTTTGCTGTTCTGAGAAACCCCTCCCTTGGTGCACTTGACATTACATCCTCTCCTCTTCGCCACACAGGTCAGTATGTTAGTCTGCGAGGCTTGGCCTTGAGCATTGCTCCAAGTCTGCAGAGGGAGAGAGGAGGGGATGAAAGTGGAGGGAGGGAGAGAAAGAGAGGAAGGAAAGAGGGATGAGGGAGGAAGGGACGGAGGGAGAAAGAGAGATCCTTAAGCACAGATGGTCCATTAAGTCTCTTTCTTCTTTGGAGAATTCGTTCAGTTCTTCTGGATTGATCTCCTAGGATCTTTTAAAAATATTTCTTTTTGGCTCAAAAGAAAATCTATGTACTTAATCATTTGCACAGCAGGGAGGCTCCCAGCAGCCAGGAACATTGGGACCAAAAATGTGATATGGAAATAAGAAAAACATAGCTTCAGTCCCATAAACCACATGCAAGTTATGCAGAAATTATTGTTGTTAGGTGCCGTTGAGTCAGGTCTGACTCATAGCAACCTGATGTACAACAGAATGAAACACTCCCCAACACTGTGCTGTATCCAGCACTATGTCAGTGCTTCTCTGCTACTCATAGGATTTTTGATGGCTGGCTATTTCGGGAGTGGGCTGCTGAGTCCTTCTCCCAAACCCATAGCACCCGGTATTCCCAGGCTGTCTCCCATCCAAGGACTAACCAGGCTAGACCCTGCTTAGCTTCCAAGATCAGACAGGATAGGATTCCAGGTGGTATGGCTGTAGACATGCAGAAATTAGGACTTATTAAAAGGAAATACTGTGTTTTTCAAAATTAAATTTATTGTAGGCTATTTAGGCACTATTGAAAACCACGAAGAAATCAATAAATTCAATTGTCTAGAGATAATCATGCTTATGTTACAGATAGCTGTCTGGGGCCCCTTGGCTCTACCTGAGTAGAAATCATGGGTAGACAAGAAGTTCTTCAAGTGCTGATCTTTGGCAGTGTCTGTATCCCTGAGCTAAGACTGCAGTGAGAAGTGACAGAATACAAACGGAAGCAACAGCAAAAAGTGGCATCTTCTAGTTTTACAGTTCTTATCAAGGCCAACAAGGTTGAGATTCCCCAGTCCTTTAAGTGTTACAGCTCCAGTGTAGACTGAGGAGGTTGGGATTCCTAAGCCTGTAAGTGCTACAGCTCTTATATAGGCCAAAGAGGTTAGGATGCCTCAGCCCTTGACAACAGCTGGTGGTGTAGCTTCCAGACAGGCCTAGGTAATGGGATTCATCAGTCCTAGACAACAGCTAGTGTTACAGCTCCTGGGCCTATGCTGTCTGAGACTTGGTCCTAAGAACTTGATAGCTTCCAGAGACTTAGGCTTGCAATTTCTCTTCTCTGGCTTTTACATCCTTCTCTCTATTCCATGGTTCCTCTTATTCCTGCCCTGCTGAAAGAATTCAGCTGCCTCCTATTTCTATGGCTGCTATCATTGTGCTTCTGTTTCTGCTACTTCTGGTCACTGGTCTTGTGGCCTCACCTCTTCAGCTGTCAAGCAGCCAGCTACTTTGGTGCTTTCTGCAGTGAGGCATGTTATCTGCTCTGCTATCTCTGCTGCTGCTACTCCACAGTCTCTGCCATTGCTTGCTGCTGCCATCACAACCATTCTGCTGTCTTCATTGCTTTGTTCATGTTACCAGCTCAGGCTGAACTACTAAAAGCAGGCTAAAAGGCTCCTCAAGAACAGGAGCAGCACAGGTAGGTGTCTGCAAGCTGGCTCACTAAATGAGCAGAACACCCTCTTATATAGCCAGGAAAGAGGCATTTGCACCAATCATAGCAAACCTCTCATTTGCAATTGAAGGTTTGTGTTTTCACCAATCATGGCATAGCTTCCTGGGCCACCAGGGGAAATGCTTCCCCTCTGGCCTGGATTGGTCACAGGGTCATCTAGAGTTCCCTGAGGATTGTTGTAGCAAAAAGTCCAGTGGAAACTGGGAGCTGAAATAATCATGGCTGGGGCTATCCCTTCAGGAGCTGGAGTTGTGCCACAGCAGCAGTTGTCACGTGGCCTCCTCAGGCATCTATGAAGTGTTGAAAACCACAGGTGCTGGTGTAAGTGTGGCTCATCTGGCTGCTTGACTGAGCGTCTTTTACTCAAGACAGCCAGGGTAGCAATGGAGAGTCCAAACGGCTGCCAGTCAGGGAGTGAGAGTACCACCTCCCCCAACACCTGTGGTTATTGACAAGAGGACAAACACCAAAAGGAGTGCTTACAGGAAACAGAAAACCCTTGTTATCAACATTGGTGTTGATTTTAACAATGCTACCGATGCTTTTAACAATGCTTAATCACTGCTCAATGCCCCAGGGAGAGATGGGACCCTATGATCTGTCTTGCCTATAGTTTCTTGGCTTACATAAATATATGCTTTTAAACTCTTAAGAAAATTGGAATGATCATATTTGGGCTATATTTTCCACTTAAATTTATCATGAATATTTTCTATGACATTAAGTACTCTTTAAAAGCCTATTTTGAACAATACTAAGTATTTACTTGAGTTTCACTTTTCAAGGTTTTCATGGTTTCAGTAAACCCCACTCAAGGACCGTTCCAAGATATTAAGTGGAAAGTTCCAGGAATAAACAATGCACACGTTTTAAATTATGCATCATTTTGAGTAGCACGGCAAACTCTTGGGCTGTCCCGCTCCATCTCACCCAAGATGTAAATCATCCCTTTGTCCAGTGTATCCATCCTCTGTACACTACCCTCCCATTAGTCACTTCTCAGTTATCCTTCTGAGTGATCAGATCCACTATCGTGGTATCACAGTGCTTGCATTCATGTATCCCTTGATTTACTTAATGTTGTTGTTTTTGTTAGGTGCTGTCGAGTTGTGTCTGACTCCTAGTGACCTTCATAGGGTTTTCAATGGCTGACTGTTTCGGGATTGCCTCAGGAATGGATTGCCATATCCTTCTCCCATTTTTGTGGTGCTGGGGATCGAACTCTGGACCTCAGAGACTGCAGAGTGGTGCTCTACCTACTGAGCTAAATTGTAGCCCCAAAGTACAAGAGTAGTGATCCTGGCAATTTGTATATATCAAAGAGAAGCTGTGAAATGCTTCCTTCCAGTGAAAAAATGAAAGTTCTTGACTTAGTAAGAAAAGAAAAATAAAATCATATACTGAGGTTGCATCTCACAAATGTGAATGTTTTGTACTTTCATTTTCAATTGAATTCAAAATTGCTTTCTAATTTCACTTTTCATTTCTTCCTTGACCCATAGATCATTCTGAAATGTGCTATGCCAGAATATGATCTATTCTGAAGAGAATAAGTTATTTTTTGTTGTTAAATGGAGTGCTGTATAAATGTCAATTAAATCACACTGATTGATAGTTTTAAGTTCTTTCCTGTCCCTACAGATTTTCTGTCTATTTGTTTTCTCAGTTATTGAGTGAACCACTGAAATATTCAACCATCATTGAGGCGATTAGTCATTTCTGCTTGCCTTGCTACTAGTTTTTGCTTCATATACTTTGAAATTTCCTTTGAAGATGTGTCAGTATTTAGGATCACTGAGTCTTTCTACTTGAACTCTTTGTAATTATGAAATGATCTTTTATTTTTTCTGCTATACTTGGGGGTTGAACCAAGGGCCTCATACACTCTTTGCAATTTCTCTACCCCTGGGCAGCACCCCAGTCTATTTTTTATTTATTATCTTGAGACAAGGTCTCACTACATTACGCAGGCTACCCCTGGCCTCAAACCTGAGATCATCCTGTCTCTGCCTCCCAAGTTGCTGGGATTCCAGGCATGCGCCACTGTGCCTGGCACAAAAAGTGATTGTTTTATATCAGATAATATTCTTTGCTCTGCAATCTACTTTATTTGATATTATTATAGCTACTCTAGCTTTTAAAAAATGGAGTCACATGATATTTCTTTCTTATTACTTTTAATCTACTTGTGTCTTTATATTTAAAGCAAGTTTCTTTTCTTTTTTTTTCCCCCACCTTGTCTGTGCAGTGCTGGGGATTGAACCCAGGATCTTGCTGCCCAGTAGGCAAGCACTCTATCACTGAGCTACATCCGCAGTTCCTTAAAGCAAGTTTCTTAAAGGCAGAATAAAGTTGGTTCCTGCCTTTTTGGAGGGAAGGAGAGATGGGGGGAGAGAGAGACAGAGAGGGAGAGAGAGAGAGAGAGAGAGAGAGAGAGACATATACTCACTATGCATCTCAGCAATTCTACCTTTTAAAGAAATGGAACTTGTACACAGATGTTTCTAGAAGCTTTCTTTGTAATTGCTAAAATCTGTAAACAGCCTACATGTTCTTCA
>VMDO01028686.1:0-23691 GCA_007922755.1 Pedetes capensis
GAGGGCTCACTCTTTCGGGCGGGCCCCTCCAGGTTCCGGATGATGTAGAGGTAGCGGGGGCTCTCGGGACAGAAGGGCAGCAGGACCAGCTGCAGGAGGGCAGGGAGCACCGTGATGCCCAGGAGCAGGGGCCACAGGGTGGCAGTGCCCAGCATGGACTCCAAGCCCAGCACCTGTGGGAGAAGGTTAGGAGCCAGGGCAGGTGACTCAGCCTCCTTGTCTGACCCTCGAGGTCTACCCCAGCCCCTGACGGGCCTCCCACCGGGCCGGCCCACTCACCTGGGCTATCAGAATGCCAATGACAATGGCCAGTTGGATGAGTGTCCCCAAGGCGCCTCGAAGGTGCGTGGGGGCAATCTCCCCCACATACATGGGCACCAGCCCGGATGTTAGCCCTGGGCAGAGGGAAAGGAGGCTCAGGGAAGCCGCACTCCCAGGCAGAAGCCCAGGTGTGACAAACAGGGCATGGGGCAGGGCCGGGGCCCCTATGGGTACCTGAGTAGGCGCCAATAAGAAACCGTCCGAGAATGAGTATCTCATAGGAGGCAGTGGCATTGGCCAGGCCCATGAGGGTGCCCCCCAGCACTGCCAGGACATTGTTGGCCAACATGGCCCTTTTCCTGAGTGGGGGCAGACAGAGTGGGGTGAGCTGGGGGCGCTGACCCTGTAGCTCCCTTCCCCCTCTCCACCCCTGCCCTCTAGCCCCATACCTTCCCAGCCACTGAGAGACGATGCCAACGAGGAAAGAGGAAATCATGCCGCCCACCGAGAAGATGGCCACGGAGAGGGCCCAGAGGGTGGTGAGGGTGCCCGGTGGGATGGAGCTCGGCCCTCCAGGCCCCTGCCTCCCCAGCCACGTGGCATTGTAGCTCTGTTCAATCACCTGGGGGGGGGGTAACACAGCGTGATTCCCAGCAGACCTGTCTCTTCCCACCACCCCTAAGGTGCCCTCAGCCTCTCAGCTGCAGGTTCCTTACCTTCTTTTTTTTTTTTTTTTTTTTTTTACTGGGGTTGAACCCAGGGCCTCGCGCCTGCATGCTCTGCAAGTGCTGGACCACTGAACTGCACCTCAATCCATTTTTTTACTTTTTTTTTTTGAGACAGGGTCTCACTAAATTGTGCAGACTGCCTCTGGTCTCGAACTTGCAATCCTCCCGCCTCCGCCTCCCGAGCCGCTGGGATTACAGGAGTGCGCCACCATGCCCGGCTAGGTTTCTTACCTTCTGTGGGGCATTGATGACCCCGATGTTGTAGCCAAACTGCAGGGAGCCAAGCACAGCTGAGAACACGGCAAGGACCAGGGTCCCAGTCACTCGCTGCCGAGGGGGTTCCCCATCCTGGACAGATGGAAGCAGAGGGGGGCCTGTCACATGGACTCATGCCTGCTGTCCTTCCTCCAGGGGCCCAGCCTGGCTGGAGCCTGAAGACGCTGGGTTCCATCCAACACGCCGGGTGAGGGAAACTGGGCCATATTAGGAATTGCACCAAGATCGCAATGTAAACAGGAGCGCGCGGAACCCAGTGGGAACCGTGGCACGGAGGAGAAGCTGGATGTTTGAGTTCACCAGGCAGAGAACCTGAATCTCAAAATTCTCCTGTGACCTTGGGACAGGCTCAGACGGGTGTGTGACCTTGGGCAAGTCACTCTCCCATTCTGCTTTTTTTTTTTTTTTTTAGTGGTACTGGGGGTTGAACCCAGGGCCTCGCGCCTGCATGCTTTGCAAGTGCTGGACCACTGAGCTGCACCCCCAGCCCATTTTTTTACTTTTTGAGACAGGGTCTCGCTAAGTTACACAGACTGCCTCTGGTCTCGGACTTGGGATCCTCCTGCCTCTGGCTCCCAAGCCTCTGGGATGACAGGCATGCGCCACCGCGCCCGGCTCATGTCTCCCATTCTGAAATGAACCTAGGTTTTCTCTTCTGGGGGTGATGCTGCCCCCCTTGGGTACCTGTCAGTGAAAGTGGTGTGGGAAATCAAATCAAATGCTCACTGTCCCTGACAGGGCAGGTTTTACAAACTGACAAGTGCGTTATTATCACCAGACACTGTCCTTCCTCCCCTCTGGGGAACCTCTCAGCCAGCTCCAGGAGGCCCCCAACAGGCCCAAGAAGAGCAATTCCAAAAAGGACATCCAGGTCATTCCTCTGGGGTGGCCTTCTATGTCTCCGCCCTGGCCTCCTCTCTGCTTCTAAGCCGTGATCAAGCGCAGGGGGCTGTGCTGCGGTTTTGCCAGGGAGAGTCATGCCCAGGGGAAGAGGGAGGGTTGGTAGCGTGAGGGGCGGTGGCAGTGGTGGCAGCTCTCTGGCGGCACAGACTGTCTCCAAGCGGAAACCTGAGCTGGGGGTGGGGGCTGACACTCCCCTCTGCCCCTCCACCCACCCAAGGGCCAAGAGAAAGTTCAGAGTCCTGGAGGACGGCCAGGGATGGGGGTGGTGCCTACGGAGGGCCGCCAGTCCTCGAAACACTGCCTGCGAGAGTGGACAGACGGATGGCTCCAGGAGGGGCAGACGCGTCTGGATCTCCCTTCTCAAGTTCGACTGAGGTCAGGGTGCCCTGGATCCCTGAGCCACGCGCCGCGTAGTGGCAAAGGAGACGGAATCTGAGTTGGGCAGAACCCACTTGCGGCCCGGGCCCTGGAAAAGTCCCCCAGACCCATTGTGCCTCTGGACAGAACTGGAATCTGACAGTCACGGGGTGTCTAGGCCGGGTATAAATAGTCAGCCCCGCACCTCCACCCGCTGCGCCTGCGCAGGGACCGCCCCCTGGCTGACCTCAACCGCGACCCCAGCCCAAGCAAAGCCGGACCTGTGCCCCCGGCCCGTCCCCGCATGCTGAACCCTACTTCAGAGCCGATCTGATGGAAGCCCGACGGCATCTTGTCTCAGAAGAGCTGGAGATGCAGGAGCTGCAGTGACCAGAGAGGCGACTGGGGGATCTGTGGCCCCGGCCTGGCGGGCAGAGGGCGCGGGGCCACGCGGGTCCGGAGCGAGGTGCGGAGGGCGGGTCTGGGGGGGCCCCACAGCCACAGCCAGGGAGCCGAAGAGCAGCGGGGCTCCGGGGATCTGGCGGAGCTGGGCTGGGGGAGAAGATGCTGGGGAGCCCCCGCCACCTCCCTCCCGCCCCGCCACGGACCACGCCCTTCACAACACCCATTGGCCAGAAGCCCGCACACCCCGGGAAGGCCACGCCCCCTCCTGGAGCCTGAGCTCAGAGTTTGGCTCGAGTTCGCGGGGCTGGTGGGTCAGGACACGCCCCTTGCCGGGCTGGAGCGACACGCCCCTCGGGTTCCCGCCAGCCTAAGGCTGGGAAGTTTTCAAAGTCCCGTCCTGGGAACAAAAGGCCCCGCCCACCCACGTGCTCGGTCTCCGCGCGTCCCCAAGATCCGGGCTTTAGAAATGCCTTGAATCTAGCGCAAGTTCGAGACCAGAGACAGTCTGCGTAACTTGGCGAGACCCTGTCCCAAAAAGTGAAAAAATGGGCTGGGGGCGCAGCTCAGTGGTCCAGCACTTGCAGAGCATGCAGGCGCGAGGCCTGGGTTCAACCCCCAGGACCGCAAAAAAAAAAAAAAAAAAGAAGAAAAGAAATTCCTTGAATCTAGCGCCGAAGTCCAGCTGTGCGGTCGGAGAGGAGGGGATGTGCCTGGTGTGCGGGCCGGGGGAGGGGAAACCTGGTGGCCTGACGCGGAGCGCGCGCGCCGGCGCGAGGGGTGGGTGGCGAACAATGCCCCGAAGTAACCCGGAATGGCTATTTTTAGCTCCCACGTTAGGCACGACCAAATGTCAGGTCCCGGGTGTCCTGGCCTGTCCCAGGAGGAGGAGGGCGGGGAGATGGAGCCTTAAAGGGTCCGCGACACGCTTCCCACGGGTGGCCCACGGGGCCAGGAAATTCCATGCCTAATGGGTCTGGTGGCCGTGCACCGTGGTCCTTCCTGGCTTTCCATTCACCCCCCTCCTCCCGTCACTATTGCTTACCGGCTCTTCCCTTACACACATTCTCCACCTTGGTTCCTGGAGGCGGCCCAGGGGACAGGTGTGCACGCCGACCATGCCACCAGCCCTGAGGTCCCCGAGCTGCCAGGCATGTGCTGGCCGCGTGGACGGCCTGCTCTCCAGAGCCTCCTCCTGGTTTGGATCCCCAGCTAAACCCCAGCGGGAAGGTCACGACCTAGGGTCAGCGTGTCCAGGCAGAGAAGTGGAACATCCATAGCGTGGGCAGCGTGCAGGTCAGAAAACGGGCCTTGGAAGTGCGGGGCTGCAGTGCCACCTGGAGGTAGAGCGGGGATCCGCAGCGGATTGGACTCCGATGGCCTCTGCCAGTGGTCATTTGCCCTCCTGCCTTCCTAAAGCTTCGGTTACGTCTAACCCAGGCCTCTCTGGAGCGCCAGACCCAGCTATCTGGCTTCCTCCAGGATGGGGGCCTTCACATGACCAGCATGTCCACGCATGGTCCTCCTCCAGCTTCCTTACCCCAACGAGTTAGCCAGCCACCCACCTCCCCAACATGGGTGTTTTAACCTCTTGGGGCTGGGATTTAGCTCGGTTGGTAGAACGCCGCTCTGCAGTCTCTGAGGTCCAGAGTTCGAATCCCAACACCACAAAAATGGGAGAAGGACGTGGCAACCTACTCCCGAGGCGATCTGGAAACAATCTGCCATTGAAAATCCTATGAGGGTCACTATGAGTCGGACACGACTCGACAGCACCTAACAACAACAACTCTTACTCATCTAATGTTCCCCACTTGCCCTTTAGATGACCACGATCCTGACCTGTTTTCCTGCTCCTCCTTTTCCCTTAAAAGGAGGGCAGAGTGCAATTTTCAGAAGTCTAAACTCATCCCTCTTCAAAGCCACTATCTTTTTTTTTTTTTCCCCAGTACTAGGGGTTGAACTCAGGGCCTCGCTCTTGCATGCTTTGCAAGTGCTGGACCACTGAGCTGCACCCCCAGCCCGTTTTTTTTTACGTTTTGAGACAGGGTCTCGCTAAGTTACACAGACTGCCTCTGGTCTCGAACTTGTGATCCTCCTGTCTCTGCCTCCTGAGCCACTGGGTTTACAGGCGTGCGCCACTGCACCTGGCAGTCACTTTTTGTTGCCCCGATTTCAAGTTCAAACCTTCCTGCATTTTCTCTCCAGCTCTACCTTAACTCTCTCTCTCCTGTCTCACTTTTTATCCTTTTTTTCTCATGATCAATACCCAACTTCTTTTTCTCTTTGAGGCAAGATTTGCTTTGTAGCCCAGATTCGCCTAGAGCTCACTACTACTGTAGCCCACGCTGACTTCCAACTTCCACTCCTTCCGCTTCAGCCTCCTAAGTTGTGGGTTACAGGCGTGCGCCACCACTCCTGGCGCTAACCGCTTCTTGTACTCAGGACACGCTGTAGGACCCACTGCTCTTTCACTTAGTGTCTTTGCTACACCAATCCCTACAGTCGACAATGCCAGAATACTCTTATTCATCCTTCAAAAAAATGTGCTCCTACTCTGATAATCCTCACACTTTCTTCCAGAAAGCCATGTGTCCTCACATGTGGTCTATTATCTTTTCTTCCCTACACTGTAATTCAACCTCAAGGGCAGAAGTTCGTTTTATTTCCCTCTGGCCCCAGCCTAGGTGGAGGCACTCAGAAAATATTTGTGGAACACATGTCATGAGGGGTCTGCTGCTTATGGCGGAGAATACGGATGAGGGAGCAAAAATCATTTGTGAGCAGGAGGGAAGAGAAGAGATTGATGGAAGGATAGAAGAACTGATCAGGAAGGTGAAAGGAGACTTGAGGCTGCTGGAATATCACAAGGGAAGAAGGGCAGGGAGAAGGGGACACAGCAGGGAAATGTGCCCAGAGGCAAAGAGAGAACAGATGGGAGGCACAGCCTGGGGACAGGGGAAAGGAGTGCAATAGATGAGGTACCCGCGGCTGGTGTTGGTGCCTGGAGTTCTGTCCTGCCACTAGGGGACAAGACTCATTCCTGCTCACTTGGATGCTTCCTTCGCGATGCTTCTCAGGGAACGTTCTAGGTGTTTAAACCCCAGAGAAAGTGGAATGAGGGAGAGTAAGTCAGGGCTAGAGAGAGGGAAGTTTAAAGAGTGTGGAGAAGGTCATGGAAAAATAGAAGGCAAGGAAAAAGAGGAGTGAGGAGAGGATTGTTGTTGTTAGGTGCCGCCAAGTCAAGTCCAACTCATAGCGATCCTCATAGGGTTTTCAATGGCAGATTGTTTCGGGATTGCCTTGGGAGTGGGTTGCCACGTCCTTCTCCGAGGAGAGGATTAGGAAGGAGGAAAAGTGGCGGGAAGGTAGGAGAAAGAGGCTAATTGATAGAGGACCGGAAAGGGAGAAGAGACACGTGACAGAGGGAAGCTTTACGTTGGAGCTTGCCTGCGTGTTGATCTCGTATAGCGATCCTTGGCTGTTTCTTGCAGAAACCATTGCAGCCTTTCCTAAACTGTGCCCTGTGTCTTGGGGAGCTAATCTCTGCAGAGATTTTTTCTTTCTTTCTGAGCCTCTGTGTCTAGGTGGGGAGAGAAGACACAGGACAGCAAGAGGAAGCCAGACTATTCCCTCAGCCCTGCCTCCAGCTCCTTCTATACAAGTCCACTTTGCTTTCAGATGCTGAGGGGAACCTGGGCCCCTGAGCTCGAGCAACACTCTCTCCTCCCCTTGCCCCCCCCCTGTACTTTGTATCCATATTTGGATCTCAGGTACAGAAGTTTGAACTAATAACATAGTTCTTGGTGCATTGTCTTCATTGATCTGTTTTATTTTTATTTTAAAATTTTATTTATTTATTTATTTATTTGTGGTACTGAGGGCTGGACCCAGGGCCTCGCGCCTGCATGCTCTGCAAGTGCTGGACCACTGAGATGCACCCTCAGCCCATTTTTTTTAGTTTATTTGAGACAGGGTCTCACTAAATTACGCAGACTGCCTCTGGTCTGGAACTTGCGATTCTCCTGCCTCCGCCTCCCAAGCCGCTGGGATGACAGGTGTGTGCCACTGCGCCCAACGCTTTATTTTTTAATTATATATTTCCACACTCATTTCTCATTTTCTTCCTTCAAGAGGCAACCATCCTGATGTGTTTAATGTTCTTTTTTGTTTGGTTGGTTGGTTTGGTTTGAGATAGCATCTCGCTGTGTAGCCCAGGCTGACCTGGAACTCACTATGTAGACCAAACTGGCCTCGAACTCACACGGATCCTCTTGCCTCATTTGGAATTACAAGCATGTGCCACCACACCCGGCTCTTAATGTTCATTTTTAAAACTTGTGCTCTTGCAAAATATGAATCATTTTGTATGCAAACATTTTAAGTTTATGTAAATGGCATCTTGCTAAATATTTCATTCTGATCTTACTTTTTTTGTGTGCTGTGGATCACATCCAAGGTCTTGCCCACGTCTGTTGTTGTTGTTAGGTGCCGTCGAGTCGGTATCCGACTCATAGCGACCCTATGTACAACAGGGAAAACACTATTGTCAGTGCTTCTCTGCTGTTCATAGGGTTTTCAATGGCAGATTGATTTTTGGGAGGGGGTTGCCAGGTCCTTCTCCCAAGCCTACAGCTTCTGGTGTTCCCAGGCGGTCTCCCATCCAGGTACTAACCACGCCTGACCTGCTTAGCTTCCGAGATCTGACAGGATGGGATGCCACAGGGCTACGGCTGCAGGCTGCCCACGTCTAGCACTGAGCTATATCCCCAGCCCTTATCTTCTTTATTTTCAGTAAGTGTTGAGTTTTTAAATGGACCCATGCTCTATTGTTGTTGTTATTAGGTGCCGTCAAGTCGAGTCTGACTCATATCGATCCTCATAGGGTTTTCAATGGCTGACTGTTTCGGGATTGCCTTGGGAGTGGGTTGCCACGTCCTTCTCCCATTTTGCGTTGCTGGGAATCGAACTTGGGACCTCAGAGGCTGCAGAACAGCCCTCTACCAATCGAGCTAAATCCCAGCCCCCATGCTCTATAAATACAGCTGTTACTGAATGATACTCCATGACATCAGTGACACTGTATTTGACCTGCAAATAATCTTGTTAGTGGCCACTCAATTCACCTCTACTTCCCAACTACAACAAATAATAATATGGCGGTGAACATTTTCATACAAGGTTCCTTCAGGACTTGTGTGGGAACTGCTTTGGAAGATTTGTCTACATCTGTCCATGACTATGACTCTGTCTATATTTATAACTATCTGCAGAAAGAGTATTGCTGAGTCATAGGGTGTTCTTATACCTAACTTGACTAAGGACTGCCAGCTTGCTCTGCAGCACGGCTGTCCCAGTCTACTCCGGTCGCCCGTGTAGGTGGGCTCTGCCATGGCCATGTCCTCTCCTTCAGCGTCACCCAGTGGCAGCACAGCTAGGATTATGACTTTGGGCCAAACTGCCTGAGCTGAGCCCATGTTCTGTTACTTACTAAGTTACCTAAGCTCCCCGCCACGTTTCCTCCTTCCTCATTCTCTCCTTAGTCCTCTTCTTCCTTGCCTTCTATTTTTCCATGACTTTCTCCACACTCTTTAAACTACCCTCTCTCTAACCCTGAGTTGTTGTCTACTAGACAGAGTCTACTAGAGAGAGAAAACCCACAATCATACTCCCTGGTGATATTAAACCAGTGGGTCTTAGCTGGGACCAGTTTTGTTCCTCCATCCCCAGGAAAGAGGAATAAAATAGAGGAACAAAATTAGAACAAGCATACCAGAGCCAAGGTATGACCTTGAGTATATCCCATCTGAGTTCAGAAACCATTTCAAGAACAGATTTGATGCATTAGACATTGATGATTGAAGACCAGATAAGCTGTGGCATGACATCAAAGCTATCACTCATGAGGAAAGCAAGAGGTTATTAAAAGGACAGGAAAAAAAGAAAAGACCAAATTACATGTCAAAAGAGACTCTGAAACTTGACCTTGAATGTTGAACAGCTAAGGTAAAAGGAAGACATAATAAAATTAAACGACTAAACATAAGATTTCAAAGGGTAGCTTGAGAAGGCAAAATCAAATATTATAATGACACATGCAAAGAGCTGGGGATTGAAAACCAAAAGAGAACACACTCTGTTTTTCTCAAGTTTAAAGAACTGAAGGAAAAAAAATCAAGTCCCAAGTGGCAATAGTGAAAGATTGTACAGGAAAAAATATAAAATGGGGCAGAAAACATCAAAAGAAGATAGAAGGAATACACAAAGTCATTATACCCCAAAGAATCGGTGGATGGCCAACCATTTCAAGAGGATGTATATGATCAGGAACTAATGGTACTGAAGGAAGAAGTGGAAGCTGCCTTGAAGGCATTGGTGAAACACAAGGCTCCAGGAACTAATGGAATACCAATAGAGATGTTTCAACCAACAGGTGCAGCACTGGAGGTGCTCACTTGTTTATGCCAGGGGATTTGGAAAATAGCTACCTGGCCAACTGACTGGAAGAGATCCACATTTGTGCCTATTCCCAAGAAAGGAGATCCAAGCAAATGCAAAAATATTGAACCATATCATTAATATCTCACAAAAGTAAAATTTTGCTAAATATCATTCAAAAGTGACTGCATCAGTAAATTAAAAGGGAACTGCTGGAAAATCAAGCTGGATTCAGAAGAGAGCATGGAACCAGGGACATCACTGCAGATGTCAGCTGGATATTAGCTGAAAGCAGAGAAATACAGAAAGACGTCTATCTAGGTTTTATTCACTATGTAAAGGCATTTGACTGTGTGGACCACAACAAATTATGGATAACATTGGGAAGAATAGGAATACCAGAGCACTGAATTGTACTCAGAAGGAATCTACATGGACCAGGAGGCAGTTGTTCAAATAGAACAAGGAAACCCTGCCTGTTTTAAATTCAGGAAAGGTGTGTGTCAGGGCTGTATTCTTTCACCATACCACTTCAATTTCTATGCTGAGCAAATAATCTAAGAATCTGGACTTTATGAAGAAGAACATGGCATTATGATTGGAGGAAGGCTCATTAACAACTTGCGTTATGCCGATGATACAACTCTTCTTGCTGAAAGTGAAGAGGATTTGAAACATTTACTGATGAAGATCAGAGAACACAGCCTTCAGTATGGGTTGCACCTCACCATCAACAAAACAAAAATCCTTACAACTGGGTGAGTAAGCAACTTCATGACAAATGGAGAAAAAACTGAGGTTGTCCAAGATTTTGCTTACTTGGTTCTACAATCAACATCCATGGAAGCAGCACTCAAGAAATCAAAGGATGCATTGCAGCAGGAAAAGTTGTTGCAAAAGATCTCTGTAAAGTGTTGTAAAGTAAAGATGTCACATTAATGATGAAGGTGCACCTGACTCATGCCACGGTATTTTTAGTCGTATTATATGTTTGTGAAAGCTGAACAGTGAGTAAGGGAGACTGGAGAAGAATTGATGCTTTTGAATTATGGTGCTGGAGAGGAATACTGAATGTAACATTGACTGGCAAAAGAACCAACAGATCTGTCCTAGGGAAGTGCAACCAGAGTGCTCCTTGGAAGCATGGATGGTTAGACTGCATTTTACATATATTGGACATATTGTCAGGAGGAACCAATTCCTGGAGAAGAACATCATGCTTGGGAGAGTTCAGGTCAACAACAAAAAAATGAAGATCGTCAACGAGATGGATTGACACAGTGTCTGCAACAATGGGCTTAAACACAAAAAAGATCGTGTGGCTGGAACAGAATCAGGTAGTGTTTCTTTCTCTTGTACACAGGGTTGCTATGAGTCGGGTCTGACTCAGTGACACCTAACACAACAAAACCAATCCCCATGACATTTGGCAATGTTTGGAGACAGTTATGATTGTCACACTGGGGTTTGGAGGAGGGCTCTACTGGCATGTGACCTCTCCTAACATCAATACGTCGGGCATAGTGCTAAATATCCTACAATACGCAGGACAACAAAGATGATCTGGCCCCTATTGTTAACAGTGCCAAGGTTAGGAAGTTGTGCTTTAAGCGGGGCACTGTGGTGCACACCTGTGATCCCAGTGACTTGGGAGGCTGAGACAGGAGGATCATGAGTTTGAGGCCAGAGGTAGCCTGTGTAACTTAGTGAGGCACTGTCTCAAAATAAAAAAATTTAAAAACACAGGAGGGTCTGGAAGAGCAGCTCAGTGGTAGAGCCCTTTCCTAGCATGTGTGAGGCTCTAGTTCAACTCCTCAGTTCTGAAAAAGACTCTTTAAAAAAAGAAAAAGGAAGAAACTATTCTTTAAATTAATGTAGATTAATGACTACAGTCTCAAAGGGGCAACTGACACTGGGCCTTTGCACTTGCTGTTGTTTCCGCCTATGACATGGTTCCTTCGTGACTGACTCATTATTTAACAGTCATTTCCTCAGAAAGTCTCCCTGACCTGCCTGGAGATTGGATCCAGCCTCACACATTGCCCTGTTTCATTGCCTTCTAAACATCCTCCATTTTATGCTTTTATTGCCTGCTTCCTCCTTCTCGAAAATAAGTTACATGAGCACAGTGTCCTTATTTATATTTTTCACTGCGGTAATCCCAGGATTAAGTATAGTGCCTGGCACATTTTAGGCACTTAAAATATTTGTTGAATAGTAGATGGAAATATTTATTTGTCTTTCATTCTTCAAATATCCCTTGGTGATAAAATGTAGACACATCTCGACCCTCATGGAATTTATAGTGCAACGGGGAGATTGACATTAAATCAATAAGCGCACAAAGTACATAGTTTCAGACACCGTAAGGGCTTTGAATGAAAAGCACAGGCAGCCAGCCGTGAGAGCGAGGAGCCCACGATCTGACTCAGTCTGGGGCGGGGTGGTCAGGCCAGGCTTCCTTGAAGGGATATTTGAGCTGAGAGCTGAAGGGTGAGTGGTCAACTGGGTAGAGGCAGGTGGTGGGGGTGGAAAAGCTTCCAGGCATAGAGAACAGGCTGTGAGGGCCTGGAGGGTTAGATCAATGGTAGAGCACTGGCCTGGCCTGGCATGCCCCAGTCCCTGTGTGTGATTCTCAGTACTGGAAAAAAAAAAAAAAAAAAAAAAAAGGGACAGAGAGGGAGGGAACAGAACCTGGAAAGGTGCTTTCGTGGGATAGGTCATCCATCAAGTGTTACAGTAATTGTTGTTGTTAGGTGCCGTTGAGTGGGTATCCGACTCATAGCGACCCTCATAGGGTTTTCAATGGCTGATTGTTTCGGGATTACCTTGGGAGTGGATTGCCAGGCCCTTCTCCCATTTTTGCGGTGCTGGGAATTGAACTCCGGGCCTCAGAGACTGCAGCACAGCGCTCTACCAACGGAGCTAAACCCCAGCCCATCACAGTAACAGATAAGGCCAATATGGCTGAGGCACAGATGGTAAGCCTTAGTACTGCCTTTACTTGAAGCAGCACAATAGTGCCACGGAGGGCAGGGATGTAGCTTTTTGGCAGAGCACTTCATTTTATTTATTTATTTATTTTTGAGGTCCTTGTGGGTTGAACCCAGGGCCGCACGCATGCTTCTTGCAAGCACTCTACCACTGAACTGCACCCCCAATCCGTTTTTTAATCTTACATTTTGAAAGAAGGTCTCACTGAGTAACTCAGGCTGCCTCTGGCCTCGAACTTGGGATCCTCCTGTTTCCGTCTCCTGACTTGCTGGGATTGCAGGCGTGAGCCATCGTGCCCAACTCTCGGGCAGAGCACTTGTGTGAGGCTCTAGGTTTGAGCCCTAACACCGCCAAAATAAATAAATAAATAAAACAGTGCCACTGAAGGAACAAACAGATCTAAGTTTATATGAAGAGATCCCTCAGGAGAACAGGTTTTAGAAAGACAAGGGTGGAAGCAGGGAGATTGGTTTAGGGGCAGTTATAGTGTCCAGGTAAGAGATGATGGTGTCTTGCCTTGTGGTGGTGGCAGTAAGCTCGGAGAGATGTTGGGTACACCTTTTTTTCCCTTTCTCTTTCTCTCTCTCTCTCCCCTCCTTCTCCTCCTCCTCCTTTTCCTCTTCCTCCTCCTCCTCCTCCTCTCTCCCTCCTCCTTCTTTTTCTTCTTCCTCTTCTGTTTTTTGAAGACAGAGTCTCACTATATAGTCCAGGTTTGACTGGAATTTGCAGTCCTCTTACCTCAGTGTCCTGAGTGCTAGGTTTACAGGCATATGCCACCATGGTTAGCTGAGACATTGGATATACTTAAGTAATGAAAACATGGACTTTTACATCTTGAAGGCACCCGTCCCTCCAGACAGGGTGTCACTGTAAATCTCTGGCTGGCCTAGAACTCTCCATTCTCCTGCCTCAACCACTGTAGTGCTGGGATTACAGCTGCATGGCACCATCTGGACTTGGAAGGCACCTTTTTTAGAAAAAAACAAAAAGGAGTGCTGGTTGCGGTGGCGCACTCCTGTAATCCCAGCGGTTCAGGAGACAGAGGCGAGCGGATTGCAAGTTGGAAACCAGAAGCAGTCTGTATAATTTAGCGAGACCCTATCTCAAAAAGTAAAAAAATGGGCTGGGCATGCGGCTCAGTGGTCCAGCACTTGCAAAGCATGCAGGCTTGAGGTCCTGGGTTCAACCTCCAGTACCGAAAGAAAAACCTCACTGTTAATCAAAAAAGTCAACAATAACAGTTCATGAAGGTCTGTATTTTGTATTAAAGCAGAGTAAGCAGCTGAGCAAGGGCCTTTTAGTACGATTATTGAATAAATGATGGGAAGATTCACAGAGAAATTGTTAGGAGGGAAGAACACGGGAGGGAAATATGAAGGAGCTGAGATCAACAATAGAGAGAGGAGTCAAGCACGGTGGTGCACGCCTGTGATTCTAGCACTTGGGAGGCACGGGCAGAAAGATCATGAGGCCAGCTTGGGCTATAGAGTGAGGGAGACCCTGTCTCAAAATAACCAAAAAGGAGCTTGGAAAAATGGAATGAGGGAGAGCCAGAGTGAGAAAGATGAGCAGGGGTCTGAGAGGTGTGAGGAGGCTGAAGGGGAGGGAGGCTGGGAGGAATAGCCAGGAAAAGGAGTGGGGTGAAAGATGGCGTTGCTGGACTCTAAGGGGCCGCAGAGAGGGCATGATGGCGGACTAAGGGAGGAAGCGAAATAGGAAACGACAAAGTGGAAAAGACAGGAAGAGGGAGATGATCCAAGGAGGAATGAGAAGCTTGGAAGACATGTTGGGAGGAAGGATGGGGCAAGAGCTTGGCAAATGCGAGGGGGAATGTGTGACAGTGAGGTGGGAGTCTGAAGGCAGAATTGAAGGCCACCTTGGAGAGCCAGATGTTGGATAGGACACAGCCAGATGTGAGGGGATGGGAGAGTGCACACAAAGAGGCCAGCCCGAGGTCAGACTGTGAGAACGAGAGGTCAGACTGTGAGAAAGAGCAGCGTGAGGCCGGGAACGAGGTGGGGAAAGTGAAGTGTGGGTTTGAAAAGACTCCAAGGGAGGGGAATGTTGGGTGTGGCGGAGACTCTGACCCAGGCCTTACCCTGCTCCCCACCCTCTGCTGGCTCTCCCCCGTGCTTTCTTCCTTCTGCTTGGGAGCCCTGATGCTGGAGCAGGTCGTGACAGGCCCAGGCATGAAGTCCTGTCTGGGGCTGGAATGTGGGACCCCGGAGGTGGGGTTGTTGGGTAGCCATGCCTAGAAGCCAGCTATCTGTTGGACGCCTAGCGGGGGCGCAGTGAGGTTGGGGTGCTGGGAGGTGTCCTTGGGAGCGAAACTTGAGGAACGGTTCAGCTATGCAGCTAGGGGTGATCTTCCAGGACTGGGCCAGGGCTGGCCCCTGAAGGTGGGGTCGATTAGGGTAGGAGATAGGAGAAAAAAAGAGAGAGAGAGAGAGAGAGAGAGAGAGAGAGAGAGAGAGAGAGAGAGCATGAGCAGAGGGTGGAGGCGAAAGTGGGGCTGGACAAAGCCCTTGGGGCAAAACCGGCGGGGAAAAGGGCGGCGCGGAGCCTTGCCAGGAGCGTCCTCTAGTTGTGGCTCCGCGGCCCTCCAGGCACATATGTTGGGGCGTCGGAAGGGACACCTTGGTGCCAGGGATCAGTCCCGACTGGGGGGACCGACTTGGAGCTTGGAGCTCCGGAGAAGCCATCGCCTCCTCCCAACCTGCGGCTAACGCGGGCAAGACAAGGGGCGTGACCCTGGCGCTCAGGTTTCTTCCTCTTCACCTGGGCAAGGAGGGGTAGGGGCCAAGACTTCCGGTTCAGGTGAGTGTCCCTTCAGTGACGTCAGGTCACCCTCGGCCGCCCCTCTGGTCCCGCCCCGCTCCCGCGCTCCCGGTGCGCGCGGGGACGCGCCCCCGATGCCCTACTTATACGCAGGTGCGCCGCACCTGTCCGCCCGCACCTGCCGGCTCTGCGCCCAGCGACCTCTGCAGCGCAGCGCAGCCTGGGGCCAACTGGCCAGGAATTCTCCGGGGACCGCGCCCAAACGGCGCCTCTGCCTTTTTGGGTAGGGAGTCGCCGAGCCCTCGGGGACGGCTTTTGTCCGGGCCTGCTCTTTTGGGCGAAGCCTGCCCCGGCGGCGGGGAGACCGCCCTCCCCCGGAGGGGTCGATCTGTGTTCACTCCAGGTGACGGGAAGATTTGCAGTTACTCGGCCACAGACCTCCGTCGCTTTGAGCGGACTCAGACTCCACGCCAGTTGTTTGTGGGGCTGCCCCCCGATTTCCTTTCGCCTCCAGGGTCGCCTGCTGGCCACCCCGCTTTTCTGAGGGCGGAAATGGCCAACTCGGGCCTGCAGCTGCTGGGCTTCTCCATGGCCATGCTGGGCTGGGTGGGCCTGGTGGCGTGCACCGCCATCCCGCAGTGGCAGATGAGCTCTTACGCGGGGGACAACATCATCACGGCACAGGCCATGTACAAGGGGCTGTGGATGGACTGCGTCACGCAGAGCACCGGCCTGATGAGCTGCAAAATGTACGACTCGGTGCTGTCCTTGCCGGGTAAGGCCGCGAGACCGACGGGGCGGCCGCGCTCCGGGGTGCAGAAGCGGGGGGGGGGGTAGGGTAGGGCAAGGGGGTGGCTGGGGAGGAGGAGGAAGTGGACGCGGGGCCTTGGGGCTGGGTGGGGCGCGCCCGGGTTCCCGCGCGTCCCTCCCCCGTCCCCCCGGGTCCGGCACTCCGTGGCTTGTCCTCCCCCGCCCCTTGCCCGCCGCACACGAAGGCGCCCGGCCGCTTGTTAGACGTGGGCCGCGCCCGCGGCCTCTAATCTTATCGGCCGATTAGGCGAAGCCACAGGCCGCGTGGCCTCGACAGCGGGGCCGGGGCCGGGGCGCGCGCCGGGACGCGAGGCCATGGGGGGGCTCTGAGCGCCGCCTCCCCTGCGCCCTGGCCCCCTCACCCCTGCCCGCGCAGTTTCACCGAAACCCTGGCGCCCGGGGCGGGCTGAGCGGAGGGCGGGGCGGCAGCCGGAAGGCCGCGGTGGAGGGAGGGGCGGGGACCGCCTGGCTGTGGTCCGCCCTGGGACTGAGGGTGACCCGGGCCCTCTGCGGGACCCAGCGAGGGCCCACGGGGCCCAGGGTTAGCGGCCGAGGCGCTCGAGGGCCGCCTGCGTCTCCGGTAATGACGGCACCCTCGCTCCTCCGCAGCGGCCATGCAGGCCACTCGAGCCCTGATGGTGGTGTCCCTGGTGGTGGGCTTCCTGGCCATGTTTGTGGCCACCATGGGCATGAAGTGCACGCGCTGTGGGGGAGACGACAAGGTGAAGAAGGCCCGGATAGCCATGACGGGAGGCATCATTTTCATCGTGGCAGGTGAGCCACGGGTCCGGGGTGGGCCGGTGGCTCTCGCTCCCACCGGGGAAGAGGCGGTCGAGGTGCTGGTGTGGGCGGTCGCCGCATCAGAGTCCCCGCTCTTTCTCAAGGTCTCGCCGCCTTGATAGCGTGCTCCTGGTATGGCCACCAGATTGTCAGAGACTTCTATGACATCTCCACCCCAGTGAATACGAAGTGAGTCTGGGAGTCTTGGGGCCCCGGCTAGGGAGATGGGCAGAGACATTCCAGGATTTGGCCCCTCATCTCTTCTCTCCACAGGTATGAGTTCGGCCCTGCCATCTTTGTTGGCTGGGCGGGGTCTGCCCTGGTCCTCCTGGGAGGTGCCCTGCTCTCTTTCTCCTGTCCAGGGGGTGAGAGCAAAGCTGTGTACCGTGCACCCCGCTCCTACCCCAAGGCCAACTCTGCCAAGGAGTACGTGTAGGCTGGGATTCCCAGGCCCCAGCCCGACAGACTGTGGGCATGGCCCGGTGCTTGAGAAGACCTGGGGCAGAGGGCTCAGCCAGTGGGCAAGGTGCAGGACAAAGGCCACCTGGTGACTCCATTCCTGCATGCCATGTACAATTCTCTGGGGGAATTGGGTGGGGAAGACGAGGGGGGGAAGGGTGTGCTTTTCTACAGTAATAAAAATGAAGTTTTGGAAATTGGGCCTTCTTTCCTTTCTGGGCCTCTTGCTTTCTTCCCTCCCAGATTCTTGTAGGGGGCGTGGTACCACAGTAGGCCTACTACAGTTCAAAAACCCATTTACGGAGCACCAGTAGTACGTCAGGCTGTCCTGTCTTCCACTTCATTATTATTCACGCCGGTCTCTAAAAGATAAAAGACTCCCGGTGCTTGACTTCCCTCCTCTATTCCCACCCTTCACCACTCTTTAAATAGCTACCACAGTTGCTTTTTTAAATTAAAAAAATGTTTTATTTATTAGAAATCGGGGGGCGGGGGAGGTCCGGTCCTCTTGCCTTATGCTATGCCCTCACCCACTTTCTGCCCTGATCAGATGCTGCTGCCTGGTTCACAGGGCAGGGCCTCCAAACATAAAGCAGCAAAGGCCAGGCAGGGATGGGGTGAGGTCAGTGCAAACAAAGACGGTGGTTCTCCTTCCTGGTGGTTCTTCTTCCTCCGTCCCCTCCAGTCGCCGGTCTCTCAAATCTCGGCAGTCAAATCTCTAGGTCATCATCTGGGTCTTCTGGGTCCAGGTCATCATAAGCATCTGGCTCATAGAAGATATGGCTGGTGGCCTGGCCTGGCCTGGCGCGAAGCAGAGCCTGCTGTCTGAGGGAAGAATTGGTGCTGTGGGAATGGGTAACTGGGGTGAGGTCTGCATAACCTCCTCTAGGAGACTGTGACTCAGGCAACTCCTCCCAGGCCTCTGGCGTTTTCTTGGTCTAAGTGCCTTCCTTGGACCTCTGTGTTCAGGCCGAGCTGAAGTGTCACGTGGCCTGGGGGTAGGCACTCTGTACTGCTCTAACAAAACCCCAAGTTCTCAGTAGCTTGAAGGCAAGGTTTCTGTAGACTTGTGTCACCCACCCACACACTGAGAACAGAGCAGGAGGCGTCTACCAAGCCCTCGTTAACCAGCCTCTGCCACACCCATACAGCTTCCTGTCCTCTTGGCACAGCTTCCTGGACAAAGGGTCACTTCCCCAACGTCTGGTTGGGCCCAGCGCCAGCAGAGATTATTCTGGGGACAACCAGAGTGGGGACCCACGGCTCTGATGGGGAGAAGAGACGGAAAGGCCCTCTGCTCTGGTGGGAGGTATGGCTGGGTAGAGAGCCACTCCCTGGACTTGTCTCTGGAGGTGGACTTCAGCCCCTATAAAGTCTTCAGAGTTTAATCAATAACCTGTCGTCACCCCACCTCTCTGTGGTCCAGATTCTACTCAGGGATCCAGGAACTTAGGCCCCGTCCTTACTTTTCAGAGCTGAACTGGAAAGGCAGAGTCAGGCCATCTCTGGCTTTTCTTTCTTTCTTGGACAAACGAAGGTTGAAGGTCAAGTGAGTCACGGGATCCACCTGGAGGTACAAATGATGCTGCCACTCAGCCCTATGCCTGGAATCCCGGCCCCCACCCACCTCTGCAGCTCCGATTCTCTCTCCTTTTGTTAGACCTGAAGCTCTTACTCCCTTGTTCTGGCTCTGGAGCCTTTATATACCTGGAGTGTGTGAGGATCTGGGTGGAGCTGGGGCTCTGGGGGTGGCCCCTCTTGGAGATCCAGGCTGAAGTCAGGAAGGATGGAGAACCACTGAGTCTGGGGAGGAGGAGAAAGAGAGTTAAAAAACTTTTTGCTGCTGTTGTTGTCGTCGTTTTTCTATTTTACTGAACAAACCAGAGAGAATTCAGGGCTTCATATGTCCTTCTCCCAATAACCATGCTTGTTAGATGTTACCGAGTTGGGTCCAACTCATAGCGACCCTCAGGGTTTTCAATGGCTGATTGTTTCGAGATTGCCTTGGGAGTGGATTGCCAGGTACTTCTCCCATTTTTACAGTACTGGGAATCCAACCTGGGACCTCAGAGACTGCAGAGCAGCGCTCTACCAGCTGAGCTAAATCCCAGCCCGATAACCATGCTGTCCGTTGGTTGGTAGGTGCCGTTGAGTCGGTATCCGACTCATAGCAACCCTCATAGGGTCTTCAATGGCTGACTGTTTCAAGATTGCCTTGGGAGTGGGTTGCCATGTCCTTCTCCCATTTTTACAGTACTGGGAATCCAACCTGGGACCTCAGAGACTGCAGAGCAGCGCTCTACCAGCTGAGCTAAATCCCAGCCCGATAACCATGCTGTCCGTTGGTTGGTAGGTGCCGTTGAGTCGGTATCCGACTCATAGCAACCCTCATAGGGTCTTCAATGGCTGACTGTTTCGAAATTGCCTTGGGAGTGGGTTGCCATGTCCTTCTCCCATTTTTACAGTACTGGGAATCCAACCTGGGACCTCAGAGACTGCAGAGCAGCGCTCTACCAGCTGAGCTAAATCCCAACCCAATAACCATGCTAGTCTTTGAAAAGAATTATTTTTCCTATTTTCTGGAAGACAGTGCAGCGTCTTACTGGTTAAGTTCACAGGCTCTCACTCAAGCAATCCTAAATCCAAATGCTAGCTATGCCACTTGCCACTTCTACTTTATTACCTTGGCCAAGTGACTTAAATTTAAACTTTCCTGGACTTGCTTCTCATTCTGCAAAATGAGGATGAAACAATTACCTCAGTGAGTAGTTGTGAAGATTGAATGAGATAAATGAAAGAAAACCCAAGGAAACAGGCTGGGGTGTAGCTCAGCGGTGGCTTAGCGTGTGCAACGCCCCGGTTTTAATCAATCTCCACTCTTCCCTGCCGCCTCTCCTGACCTGGTAAGTTGGGCGCTGCTGGGGCCTTCGGCAGAGGACGTGGGCTGCAGCCTGGCCCAGCCTACCACCCAGGGTCGCCTCTGCCCGAGCAAGGCTGCTCAGAGCGCCCACAGGGCCCGGGCCGTGGAGCTCTTCGTGGACCAGGCCAAGCACCCGCACCTGCCTTGCCGGGGAGCTGTCGCCTGGAGGGGGACAAGAAACGCACAGCAGGAAGGCCAGTAAGGAGTGCTCAGGGTAGAGGCCTGGGCGCAAACAGGGAAGAAGAGGTAAGGAGAGGCCTGCGTTCCATGACAAGTCTCCTCAACCCGGACTTAGCCCGGCCTATCCCACTGTCCTGCTCGGAGCCTCTTCCAGCTGCCGTCTGAACGTGCTTTTTACTCCAATGCAGATCTGAACAGGGTGTCACTCTGACCTCAGTCCTTCAGCAGGGAACACTTTCGGACCCTGCTGCCTACCACCTTCCCAGCCTCATCTCCTACGAGCGACTTGCAGGTTTTGGAAATTGCCAAGATCTGTCAATGTCTCCTTTCCTCCCTTTTTTTTGGAGCATTAACAATCTTGCACAATGCACTAAACACTTTAACACGTTTTAAATCTTACAAAGGTCAGCATTCTGAGATCAAATCAAATAGCAGTTTCAAATGGTTAACCCTAATACTATCACATAACCCACCTACCCCATTTTTTAAACAGGGAAAACTGAAGCACTGAGAGATCAAGCACTTTTAACACAAACCTAGATGCATCCGGCTCCAAAGCCTATCCTAGTATCCACAGTGCATTTCAGGGCTAGCCCAGTGACTACCTGGACCAAATCTGCCTGTCTGACCCCTTGGTCTTCAGGATAGCACCTTCCTTAAGGTATCCTGTGCGTATCCCTACATCATTACGGTCTTCAACTGTCTTGTAACTTTCTGTTCACTACTCTCGATCCTTTATGAGTTTTTCTTTTGTAGTACTGGGGTTGAACCCAGGGCCCTGTGCATGGTAGGAAAGGATTACACTATTGAGCTGCACTGCCCACCCCCGCTTTACTTTTTATTTTTTGAGACAGGGCTTCACCAAGTTGTGCAAGGTGCCTCTGGCCTTGAACTTGGGATCCTCCTGCCTCTGCCTCCTGAGTTGCTGGGATTATACCATCACACTCAGCTTTTATGAGACTGAGCTCCTGGAAGGCAAGGACCTAACTATAAGGTCTGTCTTTATTTTTCCATTGTTTAGAATTGTACCTAGCCAGGCATCATGGCACATGCCTGCAACCCCAGTAACTTGGGATGGCTCGGGCAGGAGGATTGGCCAGAGAGCAGCCTATACAACTTAGTGAGACTGTGTCTCAAAAAAGTCAAACAAAAAACAAAAGAAAACTCCAAACCAGTAGTAGAGTCTAGCATGTGCAAGGCCCTGGGTTTAACTCCCAAGTAGTGAAAAAAAGAAAACAAGGGAAGAAAGAAAAAAAAGAATTCTACCTGACACAATGTACTTGATATTTGTTAAATGAATGAATGAATAATTAAAAACTTTGGAAAGAATGAAACAACAAGTTGGGCATAGTGGCGCACACTTGTAATCCCAGTGACTCAGGAGGCAGAGGCAGGAGGATCCCAAGTTCGAGACCAGAGATAGTCTGCGTAATATAGCAAGACCCTGTCTCAAAAAAGTAAAAAAAAAAGTGGGTTGAGGGTGCAATTCGGTGGTATAGCACTTGCAAAGCATGCAAGTGTGAGGCCCTGGGTTCAACCCCCAGTACTGCCAAAAAAAAAAAAGAAAAAAAGAAAAAAGAAAAAAATATGCTGGGCACGTGTAATTTCAGCAACTCGAGAGGAAGAGGCAGGAGTATCACAGGTTTGAGGCCAGGGGCAGCCGGTGTAATTTAGCAAGAATGTCTTAGGATAAAGAATAAAAAATGGGCTGAGGGTGCAACTCAGTAGTAGAGCACTTGCAAAGCATGTGTGAGGCCCTGGGTCCAACCCCCTGCCCCAGTACTGTTAAAAAAAAAAAAAAAAAAAAAAAGAATGAAACAACAATAGTAGATAGCATTGAAGAGAAGTAAAAACTCTCTTAAACCAGGTGTGGTTGTGCACAAGTGTAATCCCAGCATTCGAGATGGAGGGGTTCAAGAATTCCAGGCTAGCCTGGGCTACACAGTAAGACCGTGTCTCAAAAAACAAAAATGACAACAAAAAACCTAGCAGGCAACTGAACAAACCAAAAGCTCAGACAAAACCCTCCACCTCTTCCAAAAAGGTTACAGAGATGGCAGAAGGTCTGACTGGAGGTCCCTGCTGCTTCTTAAGAGTGCAAAGGAAAAGGGGAACATTCTATAGTGGGAGAAGATATGGGAGGGGAAGCAACAAAGGAGGGGGCTCACCAGGGTAGGCGTCGGGATGGCTCAGCGCATGCAGCGTCTGGCAGAGCGTGGTGCAGGGAAGATGAAGCAACAGCCAGCTGAGAGAATCAAGAGCGATCGTGACAGGACCAGAATCCGTCTTCTTGCACATGGCTCTCAAGGCTGTCAGAGGTCCCCCTGGAGGGGCTGCCCCTGTTTTTGACCAATTGAGAGGGTCTTTGAATAGGTCATGGTAAACCAGCCTGCAAAGGGAAAATAGGAGACATGTTATTATTCCCCATTCCCCCCAACCTCAAACTTCTTCCTCTAACCTTTATGGCTCTATATTCTCAATTTTCACTAATACCCTAAATACTTGTTGTTAGGTACTGTCGAGTCCAGTCTGACTCCTAGCGACCCTCATAAGAGTTTTCAATGGCTGACTGTTTCGGGATTGCCTTAGGGAGTGGATTGCCAGGTCCGCCTCCCATTTTTGTGGTGCTGGGAATTGAACTCAGGACCTCAGAGACTGCAGAGCAGCGCTCTACCAACTGAGCTAAATCCCAGCCCTCCCTAAATACTAGTGAAAGCTAATTACTCACAGCATACAGTGATTAAGAGCAAAGACTTTGGCGTCTGACAGCCTAAGTTCCAAGCTTCGCTTTGCTACCTGCCCAAAGTCACCTACCTCGGAGTTCTCCCCACTAAGATCCTTTGATATTTGCTCTAAACTCTCCATCTGTACTGCCCCTGTCTTAAGCAAGGCTTCTGTTACTTCCTACCATTGTTTTCTAAGATTCTTTAGGGCAGGGAACAAGCTGGTCTCATTCACTGCTCTGCCTCCAACGCCTAGCAGAGCAGCTGATTTACAATTGGTGCTCAGTATGTATACGACTAATAAGTGAACCTGGATCACAGCGACAGCTTTCCTACCTGGTCTCCCTGTTTCCAGGCTGCCTCTTTCCAATCTATTCTCCACACAGTCATCGATGGAATCGATCAACTGATGGATCGATGGAATAGTGTTTCTAACAACTATGGTGTTACCAATTCTCCTCTCAATTGCCTTTGGGAGAACAACGGAATTTCTTTGCGTGTTCTGTAAGACCTTCTACAATCAGGTCCCTCTTATCTTCCTGACCTCAGGTGTCTCAGGAAGCTCTCTACCTCTCAGAAACAGATAAGCTTTATCCTACATCCCTAATTCTGTACATAAGTGTTCCTCAGTTAGCACTGGTCCAAGTCTGGAACCCCTGACCTAATTAAGCACCACGAGATT
>VMDO01028687.1:0-23549 GCA_007922755.1 Pedetes capensis
ATATATATATATATATATATATATATATATATATATATATATATCATAAAGAAAGCACTCATAAAGGAGCTACCAGAGATAAGAAGGACTCCTATAGATCTTATAATGTTTATCTGGCACTTCCCTTTAAAAACTCAGTATATTTAAAACAATAAACCCAGGAAAAGGGGAACCCACATATAAATTTAGGTCATAATGGCACCATCAAAAATAGTCAAACAAGGTTGACCCCCATGATGTGCTGTGTTCCTTGCCTCTCAGGTCTTACCCAAAGCTGGCAGTGCAATTTTTCTCTTCCAAGGTTGACCCACTTGTGCATGGTGCTGCTAATTCTTTCAGTCTGAACTTGGTATTTTAAAACATCACAAGCTTTACATAGTGCTATATAAGATAATCATTACAAGAACTACAAGCTTAAGAATAAACTATTTATGAGAGACTGTATGATAAAATATCTATGTTTAATGCCTACACTTATGAATGTCTAGGGCATCTGTTTGTTGGTGTCTTTGGCCATTTAATTTCCTCAGTTAGGCTACTAAGACAAGAAATTTATATACGGTAGTGGATTCTCTTTAAAAAAAAAAACTTGGAATTTTATTTTTTTCTTGTAGTGGGTCATTTATTTTGAAATGGGGTAGAATAGTTGTTGCAAAAGGGAAAAGTTCAGTTTGAAAAACTAATAAGTGAGAGAAAATGAATTAAGACTTCCAAAACACAGACATTGGACTATAATTGTAAAACTAAGGTTTCCAAAACTCTATATGGTTAGAAATTGAAGAGTTACCCACACATCACCAAATAGTTACTTAGATAGATGAAAAATTACTTAATTTAACAAATTGACATGAATATTTAAAACATTTATTTTCTAAGTCATTCAATATTATTTTGTGTACAAGTCAATAAGTACAAACATTAGATAAAAATAGATTTGTAGAGACAAAATCTAGTGTAAAAAGTATAGTATACAGTGAAGTAGCAGCATGGTGAGTGAAGGATGATTATTAAGATTCATCATGAGCCACTGGATGAAAGTTCAACAATTTCATTATTTTCAGTGTTTTACTGTTAACACAAACTTTGCTAAATATTCCAAAATATTCATGATTGTGGAAGTACCATTACTCAAATTTGATTCTTATGTTAATTTTTGAGGGAAAAAAAGCTTAAGGACAGTGAAATATTTCAACCAAGCCCCACCCAAGCAGTACTGCAGGGGAAAAAAAGAGGAGAGAGGATGGAGATAGACCATCTTGGTTAGGGTGGACCCTCACCAAGGTTAGGGTGCTCTAATACTTTTTTACCATTTATTAATAAATGTTGGTGGGATACAGTGTAATAAGGCTTTTATTATTTCCATTATGTGAGGATCACATTGCTTTCTGATATACTTTCATCAATTTACATAATTTATAGAACACTTTGATTACTATGGAGTAAAAATCGTATGTGATTATGGGTTACATTCCCATGTATTCATGTAGCTGCATCATGTAATTTGAGATTATCCTCTTCCCCCTTATCCTTCTGCATTATTTCCCCTCCCCATCCTCACTTGCATAATCTTTTCCCTATCCCCTCCCTCCTTTTATTCTGCTTATGTTTTCCTTTCTTAGATAAGCCTGATTGTTCATTTTTATATATCTACATATGTAGAGGTTTTAAAAAATATTTTCTCCCTTTAAGTTAGATTTAGCTCCCAGATATGAGTGAGAACATATGGTATTTCATTTTTGGGGCCTGGATTCATTCATTTAAGATTATATTCTAGACGGCAGGCATGGTGGCGCACGCCTGTAATCCCAGTGGCTAGAGAGGCAGAGGTGGGAGGATCGCAAGTTGGAGACCAGAGGTAGTCTGCGTAACTTAGGGAGACCCTGCCTCAAAAAGTAAAAATAAAAATAATAATAATAATAATAATAATAATAATAGGCTGGGGGCGCAGCTCAGTGGTCCAGCATTTGCAAAGCATGCAGGTGCAAGGCCCTGGGTTCAACCCCCCATACCACCAAAAAAAAAAAAAAGATGATATTCTACAGTTCCATTCCATTTTGCTGGAAATGACATTATTTTATTCTTTTTCATTACTGAGTAATATTCCATTGTGTATATATACCATTATTTTTAAAACTCATTCCTCTGTTGATGGACATCTTGGCTTGTTCCATACCCTCGTGATTGTGAAAAGTGCTGCATTAAATATGGAAATGCAGGTGTCCCTGTTGTACAATGACTTACATTCTTTTCGTCATATCCCAAGAGTAATATAGCTGGTTTGTATGGGAGTTCTATTCTTAGTTTTCTAAGGTATCTCCTTATTGATTTCCAAAGTGACTGAACTAATTTAGAGTCCCATCACCAGTGTAAATGTGTTCCTTTTTCTGCACATCCTCACTAGCATTTATTATATATATATATTTTATTGATCTTGGCCATTATTACTAGAGTGAGATATAGAATGTCAGTAAACTTGAATCTCTGTTGCCTATCAGCAATTGCCAAAAAACAGAAATTAGAGATATAAATAATCTCATAGTACATAGACTAAGAAGAAATCAATGAAAGAAAATAAATAAACATGGTTAAGAATCCTTTCTAACAAGGAAAGTAAGCAGTGATTAACTCTTTTAAAATTTATAAAATATATTCCCTAGCATATAATGGGATAAGAATGCATATTTTATTGTTCATCATTCCATGGGGTTATCACTTTGGGGCAAAATAATAATTATATGCACAAGTATCAATATTCAGGATATATAAAACAAAAATAATCTAATTTCAATAATTTAAGATGGGTTTAAGCAAAAACAGATATCTCTAGTACTATAAAGATGCAGCAAAAAATTTTGTGTGTAGATATTAGTTATTGTAAAAAGCTGTGAGAATTTAAAGAATAGATTACTAATAGGCATATGTAACATTGAAAAAGGAAAGAGTGTCCTCCCAAAATTCTTGTTACATTAAAATGTAGTAAGTGTTAAAGGCAGCATTTCATATAGCTGAAAAAGTCTGAACTATTTTTTCAATCATTGAGAAATGAATTATTTAGTAAAATAAAATTTTGTTCACATCATGCACATTAGTTTTGCTTTACTATAAAGAAATGTCTAACGACATTAGCTTTTATATAAAAAAAGTTCTATTTAACTCATGGTTCTAGAGGACCCAGTCCAATTCTGAGTGACTCCATTGCTTTGAACATCTGGTAAGGGCATTGGATGGGCATTGGATGGGATGGTGAACTATTGGGATGGTGTCAGGTAGTATGTGGCAGATTTAACCTCCCACATCATGAGCCAGGAAGCACTATATCAGTGCTTCTGTACTAGTCATACAGTTTCCAATGGCTGCTTGTTTTGGGGATTGCCTTAGGAGTAGATTGTCATGTCTTTCTCCCTCTGTTGTGGTACTGGGCATTAAACCTAAGACCTCAGAGAGTTCAGAGCAGCACTCTACCAACTGAGCTAAACCCCAGCCTCAAGATATCTGTAAGAGATGTTAACTTTCACTCAGAATTCATGAGTGTTTAGGGAAATATGTTCAACCTGCCAATATTGATCCTTATAGACCTTTACTATTAAGATGAAAACACAGCTAATCATCACAAAGTATTCATGGAAATCAGCACCTTGGGAGGAAAGGAGAGCACTCATCATGGAAAAGAGAAAAAAATCATGTAAAGAATGAGAGTCTATATTAAAGAAATACAAAATAACCATATGTAAGCCAAATCCATAGAGATTATTGAGAGATCACATCTATGGAATAAGAAGCTACATTTACTTAAAATTGAATGATAGACCATTGGGAAATTTTAAAAAAAGGATAGGTAAAGTTTTAAAAGCAAACAGACAACAAGCAAACATGTAGAGGCTGAAGATTGAATCCTTGATACATTGAGTCAATAGATCATATCATAACACCCTGTGAAAAGAGAAAGTTATGAGAAAATTATACTGGCACCAGAATTTGGACAGTGTCTGACAGGGGTTATAGCAAACATGAATAAGGGAAACAGAGAAGAGGAAACTAAAAATAAATAAGTATTTTTCTTTAGTTGAATAAAGCCTCAAGGTTAGAAAGAAATGGTCTAGAGAATACTGGGTGTGATGATGGTGCTGGTGAACTATTGAACTCGCAAAATATAGAGAAAAGTGTTAAGCAAAGAAATCAGCAACAATTTATAGTTAAACATATCTAAAGATTTAAGAATGTGGTTTTTAATCTTAAAATAATCAAAAAAGTTACATCTATGAAAGTAGAAGCATATTGATAATATAACAAAAACCAGAAATTGAAACTCCAGAGGATTTCAACAAAATATGGGGTATTGGAAGAAAGAGAAAGTAACAGCTTGCAAAAAAATAATTTTATTTGGAAGGAAATGTTATAGTTGCTGATTAATTCTCCATATTGATAGGAAAATATGTTTAAATATTAAATAAATGTTTGATATAAATGTTACATAAATAATTGTGACATCATCATATTAGCACTGTATCACCTACTTTTCTAGACTTTTTGTTTTACATGACAAAGAAACAGATCTGTGTTCTGGAATTGCTTCAGTTCCATGCAACTGAATCTAATTCTGAATGATATATCTTCTCTTTTGTTAGAAAAATAAATTTATAGCACCAGGTGTGGTGGCGCACACCTGTAATCCCAGTGGCCTGGTAGGTGGAGGCAGGAGGATTGCAAGTTCGAGACCAGAGGCAGTCTGTGTAACTGAGCAAGACCCTGTCTCAAAAAAAGGGGGGGGGGGGCTGGGGTCACAGCTCAGTGGTCCAGCACTTGCAAAGCATAAAGGTGGAGGCCTTGGGTTCAACCCCCAGTACCGCAAAAAAAAAATAAATAAATAAAAATAAATAAATAAATAAATAAATAAATTCATCACTTTTTTCCTCCATATCACTTGAGACTTTTGGCTTCAAATTTCTATTTTTTTTTACCAAGTTAAATATAATGATAGGTCACTCTCTTTTTAAAAAAAAGTGTAGTCTATTTCTTATTGAATATATTTTTCTAGCTAAAATGCATCCTTTAATAATACTTAAATGTTTATTGTCTTTGTAGTTCTGTAAAGATCTGTATTTTCTGTCACACATACTAATGATAAATGTAGCTACTATTTTACACATAAACATGTAAGGTTTTTAGTTCAATTTTTTAGGGCAGTACTTTGAGTACAATATTTCACTCTTTTCTTTCATTCAATGTAAATGAACAAGAACTCTGGATTAATCTGATTCCCATTATTTAAAGTAGTCTGATACTTATTAGGAAAATTTTATAACTTTTCTATTTTACTTCAGAGTGCTAATATTTTGGTATGATTTGTCTAAGAGTATATGTTTTGGCCATTTATCCCGCTCAGAACATTTGAAGTTAAATATATACCTTCATTTCTGGAGTTGAAGTTTTGCCCAGGATGTCTAGAAAGCAAAAGACTTGAAAAGCAATCCCTAAAATCTTGCAGCTCCAAAAAGTTTTAGTATCTATGAATAGGGGCTAGAAATATTTCAAGCTTCTCAAGAAGTAACAAAACAAAATCTTATTATGTTTTTAGGCCATGAAATTCTCTTGTGAGGAACTAGTTAGAACTTATCAATATGTAGAAGGAATTGGAAGCTTAGAAAGTAAGATGAATTTAGTGATATTGACACCTCCAGAGTTAAGGCAAAAAAGGGAAGTGCTTGTGAAGACACTTCCAACTCCAGGGCAATATCTATTTGTGCTGAAAGAAAAATAAAGTCAGACCCAGAAAGACAAATATCACGTGCTTTCTCTTACATGCAGAATCTAGATCAAAAATATATACATATATGTATAAAGACACGCAAGCCAAAGGGGGACTGTAGATGGGAAGCAAGGGGATCAGCAGCAGGGGCCATAGGGAACATGACAGTGTAATGGGGGATGAATAAGAGGAATGTACAGTGACATGCATCTATGAAAATATCATGGTCAAACCCATTAATTTGGTATGTTATTATACATATTAATATATACAATATAATATATATACAATATAATATATATTATATACATAAGCTATATTATTCTGTTCCATTTGAAAGCATAACCTTAATTAGAATATATTTAATTTAATGTGATCACAATGTAGAGACCTTCATTATAAATTTCTGTAATATATAGGGCAAACCTCTCACACATTGTTGTTGTTGTTGTTAGGTGCCATCGAGTCGGTATCCGATTCATAGCGACCCTCATAGGGTTTTCAATGGCTGAGTGCTTCAGGATTGCCTTGGGAGTGGATTGCCAGGCCCTTCTCCCATCTCACACATTAATAGCACAAAATTACATTTTGGGTGAGAAGTTTGAGTCCTTTTAATATTTAACTATAGCCACTCATTTCAGAAGAGGGTTATATTCATTGACAGCTATATCTAGGGAGTCTATAAGGTCAGAGGACATCAAGTTGTTTACTTTCTGCAGTTTAAGACCATGTAGTTTTGAACTCATGTCTACCACTGAGGTAGTGCAAACCTAGTTCTGATATACTAAATGGCAGTCTCTTGTATTGATCATTTATTGAATTCTTATTGTGTGCTAGTCATTGTGTCAAATGCTATGGAGACAGTAATGACCATGAAATGGGTCCTATCCTACAGGATTTCATCAAATTTTGATAGAAGTCTTCAATTCCTCAGATCAGGTTACCTGTGCAGAGTGTTCCCCACAACCTAGCCCTCTATGTGATCTCTAAGTATGCTCTACTCTCCTGGCATATAACAGTTTGTCCACGTGTTATCTATTCTTTACAAATCACAAGGATAAGAAAACATGTGATAGAGGATTAAGATTATATATTTTTTTCATAAAGATATTAGGAATGTTTATATAAAAAGAAAATACCATTCCAATGACTCAGTGTATTATAGTAGAAGGAGAACTATGAAGGTGGTTTTGATGACTACATTTACTAGGTTACTCATCATAATGCATTTCAAATCAGATGATTCTTTTTTGGGGGATGCAGAAATTAATAATAGGAGATTAGAAGAGTCTGTGCAGGTGTGTCTGTAAAGAAAATGCATACAACATCTCTCAGGACATGAACAACCCTCATTACTACTCCTGTATCAAAATGTTTTTTCCACTTGATAATAAAAATTAAAGATGACAAAATGATACTACAAGAAGTAGGTGAAATTAGCAATGGGAATACTTTGACTAAAATATTGAGCCATTCATATAAAATTACAAAATGAAACTTCAGTATATATAAAATTAGAATAGCATAGATATAATAGAGAATCTAAACTGAGAAAGAAGATAAAATAATCAAAAGCAACAGAAACTTATAAAGAGCAAAACAAAGATGAATGAACAGGAAAAAATATAACAGGATAAGTTGTTTCAAAGTGATATAATCATAATAGTTTGCAGAACAAACTAAAAGAATACAAAAGCAGAATAAGACCATGGGTATTTACAAAGTTACTTGCAAATAATGGACTGGGGTGTGGCTGAGTGGTAGAGTGCTTGCCTAGGACGAGTGAGTACCTGGGATCCACCCTCATCATGGCAGAAAAGAATTGCTTGCAAATAGTGATTATATAATTGTGTTCTAAAACTTAATAACCCATGACAGGATTTGCCTCAGAAGAATCTAACAATGGAAATCAAGTCACTTAAGCTTTTTCTTTATTTTCTTTTTAAATTATCAAATATTTCAAAAATAAAACTTTTTCCATACAAATATGAAATGTTCTAAATATTTAAAATGTTACATAACATTGCAGGCAATTTTTTGTCCACTAATATGCCAACATCTTATCATTATCCTTATTTGCTACAGATAGATTTTTAAAGAAGATATAAAGCAGATTGAAGGTAGAAAACCACTTAACAGAGCTCATCAGCTCCTTCACACTCTGCAAATAACATCTATCTAAGGCTATTTTTTTATGCCATTACAATGCATACTTTCATTTTTACTAGCTAAGTATATATTTGCAATGTGTAATGCTGGGCTTTGTTGTATCTTTATGAAAATGTGCAAAAATGTTATTGTATACTATTCATTATTTCATAACATGTAGCAATGTGTTTTAAAGTTTATTCATTGGTTGTTTATACATCTAGGTATTTATTTTAACTGAAGTCTTCTATTTTGCTGCTTGAACACACCATTTACCCATTTCCCTATTTATGAGTACTTTAACTTATCCATAAAATAGATGATATAGTCTATATGTTAAAAATAATGCAATATACTTTTTTCATTTTAGTATTTTCTCCTATTATTCTCCTACTAATGAGATTATTTTGATATACATCTACATATGGAATTGCTGGATTTTTTAAAAATTGCTTCTTCCCTTTACTAGATATCATCACATTTTTATATAACGTTATTACCAATTTAAGCTCTCCTATAAACAGAGTCCCCCACATATCTGTCAAGTTGTTGTGCTATGGGTGCATGTGTTTCTGTGATGTTGAAAGCTATGCTACCAGTATTTCATATACCAGTAAGGCCACCCATTGGTGAACAGGTTTCAGCTGAGCTTCCAGGCTAAGACAGACTAGAGGATCCTGCAGCCCACTCCTGAAACAATTAGCCATTAAAACCCCTATAAATTGCAGAGAAGCACTATCAAATGCAGTGCTGGAGAATCAGCCCCAGGCTGGGAGGCATTCAAGAAATGACTGAGGAAGAGTTACCTCCTCAAAATAGAGTCCACCTTAATGACAGGCATGGAGTAAAGCCCCTGGGAACTCCTTTTGCTGAGGTGGCATGACTCAAAATAAGAAGAAACATAGTGGTTGCAAAATTGGGCTCAAACATAAACAGATCATGTGCATGGCACAGTGTTGAGAAGTGTTTCATTCTGCTGTACTCAGAATCACTATGAGTCAGATCTGACTTGTTGGTACCTAACAACAATTAACAGAGTAAATGCTTCCAGTTCTCCACATCCTCATCAGCATTTGGCATTACTAATCTTTTATATATATATACACCAATCAACCAATAAGATGTGACATGGTAAATTATTATTTGTAATTATAGTTCTCTAAGTTATAGTGAGGTTGAACATTGTTTCAAATGCTTATGATCATATAAATTTCATTTTTTATTAATGAAATGTTCAAATATTTCCTCAGTTTTTAAACTTGAGTTTCTTATTGATTTGAAAGAATTTTTAGTACTCTATTAATATTTTATCAGTTATATGCATCTTCTTCTCAGTATGTTGCATTACCAGCCTTTACATATTTTATTAATATTTTTATATTATGTATGATTTTATAAATGAATATTATGTATAATATATTTTTATTTAATTTTATTTATTTGTTTCAAATACTGAAATGTTCAACCCTGGGTTTTGCACTTGCTAGGCAAGCCCTGTACCACTGAGCTGCACTTCCCTGCCCAGTTTTTTTTTTTTATTTTTCAGATGGTGTCTCCCTAAATTGCATAGGGTGCCTCTAGGCTTGAACTTGTAATCCTCTTGCCTTAGCCTCCTGAGTCACTGGAATACAAGCATTTACTCTGGTGCTGGGCTCTATAATATACATTTTAATTTATAGTTTCTGTTATATATATATTACTGTTATAAGGAATTATTTCATAGCTCTAAAGTTTCAGTTCTAATATTTATATTTTTATTTCCAGTGGAATTGTTTGCTATGTATATTCACATAAGGAATTTAGCTTTTTCTATTTGAAAAGCCATTTACCTAATTATATAGCTTGTAATGTATTTTTACTGTAAGTTTTTAGTATGTAACTCATCTCAGAAATATGTATTCCTGAAAATAATATAGCTAGCCCAGTTTTTATTTGACTAATTTTTACAAAGTTTGTTTTCTTCCATACCTATGTACCTTTATATTATAGTAGTATGTGGATTTTTATGCCTAATGTGATATCCAGCATATTTGAATTCAAAACTACCATATTGCTATTTGTTGTGTCTCATCTCTTTCTTTATCCTAATTTTTGTTTGTTTTAAATTAACTTTGTGCTAGTATGATTTTTTCTGTAATGATTCCACTGTGCTTGTGGAAACATGAGCTATTTTCAGCCCTAAATGATCTTTGAATATTGTTTCTATTGCTTTCTTTCATTTTTCCTCCAGACTTGAGTACTTTTCTTACATCAGTTTGTGGCCTAATCCTTAGCCAAAGGCACAGACAATTTCTTTGCAGATCTCTTAAGCTCTTTGTCTCTGGAACTTCCCTATTTCTAGTCCTTTCTCCCAAATTCTAGCTATCTACAACCTGACACCAACTCGATGGCACCTAACAACAACAACAACAACATGACCTACAACACAGATTCATCTCTTCAGTGAGACTGCCAATCTCTGTGTTTGCCCCTCTTTGTCCTCTGTTCTAGAAATTGTCTATAGACCTTAAGATGGTGGCATCATAGGGTTCCTTTTGTTTCTTTCAGGGCTTCAAACCTGGAAAAAACTGGGTTCAAGTTCAGGAGCAAGTTTAGTATGTTAAAATCCAGAGGGTTCTGGTTTGATTTGGGTTTGGGTTTAAATTTTAACCCTACTTGTAGAGAGATGAATATAATTTTTCACTGTGTCTTCTTTCAATTTTTAAATAGCTAATGATAAAAAAATTAAAAGCTGAATCCAGACCCAATTTTCATAAGGTTGAGTTTCAAGTTTGGAGAAGGTTTGAGTTTAGAAAAATTGTAAAAAATGCTTGAAACAGAACAGATTCAGGATTTGGGTTTGGGTTCTGTTTGAAGCCTTGCTGTCTACATATACGATTCAAATCTGTGCATAAGAATTGCATGTTTATACCACAAAAAAAAAAAAATGTTTCAACTAGATTGAGTTCAGGGTTTGGGTTCTATTTTGAGTTTGAGGCCTTGATTTCTTTCCATTTCTTAGGAATTACAGTCATATATTCTATAATTACAAAATAACTAGAAATACATTTTTGGCATATTATAATTTTTAACATATTTTACTGGTGGACTTGCCTTATATTTGCACATTTAGTATTCTAGTTATTTCAAATATTGGTCATTGTAGAAAGTAAGAGATTAAATCTGTCTTTGTTATGTCATTTCGCTGGAAAACAGGAATTCAGTCTCTCTCATTATATTTCACATCTTTTTCTCCATGATTCATGTTGTTGTTGTTAGGTGCCATTGAGTCGAATCCAACTCATAGAGACCCTATGTGCAACAAATCAAAACACTTCTCGAGTCTGTGCCAGGCACAGTATCTTATTTATATTTCAGCCCATTGTTGCAGACACTGTGTCAATCCATCTGGTGGAGGGTATTCCTTTTTTTTCAAGGACCTGCCACTCTCCCACACATGATTTCTTCTCCAGGCACTGATCTCTCCTGACTACATGTTCAAAATATGTAAGAAGCAGTTGAGACATTCTTGCTTCCAAGGAGCACTCTGGTTGCACTTCTTCTAGGGCAGATCTGTTGGTTCTTTTGGCAGTCCATGGTATATTCAATATTCATCTGCAGCTCCACAATTCAAAAACATCAATTCTTCTCCTGTCTCCCTTGTTCAATAACCAACTCTCACAACCATATGATGCAACTGAAAAACCATGGCATGAGTCAGACACACCTTTGTCTTCAGTGTGACATTTTTCTTTTTCAATATTCTAAAGAGATCCTTTGCCACAGCTTTTCCTAGAGCAATACGTCTTTTGATTTCTTGACTGCTGCTTCCACGAGTGTTGATTATAGAGCCAAGCAAAGCAAAATCTTGGACAACCTCAATCTTTTCTCCATTTATTGTGAAGTTGCACACTGATCCATTTGTAAGGATTTTTGTTTTATTGATATTTAGTCATGGCCCATATTGAAGACTGTGATCTTTGGTCTTCATAAGTAAATATTTTAAATCTTCGTCACTTTCAGCAAGCAGAGTTGTGTCATCTGCATAAAATGAGTTGTTAATGAGTTTTCCTGCAATCCTACTCCTGTGCTCTTCTTCATAAAGTCTAGCTTCTCTGATTATTTGCTCTTCATATAAATTGAAGAGATATGGTGAAAGTATACAGCCCTGACATGCACCTTTCTCAAATTAAACTAGGCTGTGTTTCCTTGTTCTATTTAAACAACTGCCTCCTGGCTCATGTACAGATTCCTCATGAGTACAATTAGGTGCTCTGGTATTCCTATTTTCCAAAGTGTTATCCATAATTTATTATGATCCACACAATCAAATGCTTTGGAGTAGTCAATAAAACATAGATAGACATCTTTCTGATATTCTCTGCTTTCAGCTAATATACACCTGACATCAGCAATTATGTCCCTAGTTCCCCGCCCTCTTCTGAATCCCACTTGATTTTCTGGTAATTCCCTGTCTATATACTGCTGCAGTCACTTTTGAATGATCTTTGGTAAAATTTTGCTTGTGTGCGATATTAATGATATTGTCTGATAGTTTGCACATTCAGTTGGATCCCCTTTTTTGGGAATAGGCACAAATATGGATCTCTTCCAGTCAGTTGGCCAAGTAGCTGTTTTCCAAACCTGTTGGCACAAACATGTTAACACCTCCAGTACTGCATCTGTTTGTTGAAACATCTCTATTGGTATCCCATTGATTCCTGGAGCCTTGTGTTTCACCAGTTCTTTCAAGGCAGCTTCCACTTTGTCCTTCAACACCAGTGGTTCCTCTCCATATGCAACCTCTTGGAATTGTTGGTCATCTACCAATTATTTCTTGTACAATGACTCTGTGTATTCTTCTCATCTTCTTTTGATGTTTCCTGCATCATTTAATATTTTCCCTGTAGAATCTTTCACTACTGCCACTCGAAGCTTGAAGTTTTTCTTCACTTCCTTGAGCTTGAGAAACACAGAGCTTGTTCTTCCCTTTTGTTTTTCCTTTTGCCTCCAGCTCCTCACACATGTCATTATAATATTTGGTTTTGTCTTCTTGAGCTGCCTTCTGAAATCTTCTCTTTAGCTCCTTAACTTTATCATGTCTTCCTTTTACTTTAGCTGCTGGATGTTCAAGTTTTACTGTCTCTTTTGACATGTAATTTGGTCTTTTCTTTTTTTCTTTTCTTTTTAAGAACTTTTTGCTTCCTTCTTGAGTGATATCTTTTATGTCATGCCACAACTCTTCTGGTCTCCTATCATTTGTGTCTAATGCAGTAAACCTATTTTTGAGGTGGTCTCTGAACTCAGGTGGGATATACTCAAGATCATACTGTGGCTCTCCTATACTTGTTCTAATTTTCTTCAGCTTCAGTTTGAACTTGCATATGAGAAATTGATGATCTGATCCACAGTCAGCACCTGGTCTTCTTTGACATTTTGTATAGAGCTTCTCCACTGTCTCTTTCCACATGTGTTGTCAATTTGATTCCTGTATATTCCATCTGGTGAAGTCCATGTGTATAGTCTCCGTTTATGTTGTTGAAAAAATGTATTTGTAATGAAAAGGTCATTGGTCTGACAAAATTTTATCATGCGATATCCAGCTTCATTTCTATCACCAAGACCATACTTTCCAACTACTGTGCCTTCTTTTTTCCAACCTTTGCATTCCAGGCACCAGCAATTATCAGTATGTCCTGGTTGCATGTTTGATCTATTTCACTTTGCAGAAGCTGGTAGAAGGCTTCCCTTTCTTCATTTGTAGCTTTAGTGGTGGGTGCATAAATTTGAATAATTGTCATATTAACTGGCCTTCCTTGTAGGCGCATGTATATTATTCTATCACTGACAATATTGTATTTCAGGACAGATCTTGAAATTTTTTTTTTGATGATGAATGCAACCCCATTTCTCTTTAGTTTATCATTCCCAGCATAGTAGACCATATGATTGTCTGACTCAAAATGGCCCATGCCAGTCCATTTTAGGTCACTGATGTGCAGATGTCAATGTCTATGTGCTGCATTTCTCTTTTAATGATTTCTACTTTTCCTAGATTCATACTTCATACATTCTGTGTTCCAATTATTAATGGATGTTTACAGTTATTTCTCCTCATTTTGAGTCTTGCCACATCAGCAAATGGATGTCCCTTGGGCTTTACTCCATTTCTGTCATCACAGGAAACTCTACTTTGAGAAGGCAACTCTTCCCCAGTAGTCTTCTGAGTGCCTTCCAAACCTGGGGGGCAAATTTTCTTGCACTATATCTGACAGTGTTTCTTCTACTGCACTGTGGGGGTTTATGTGTTGCAATGAAGCTGAAAGCTATGGCACTGGTATCTCAGATACCAGCAGGGTTACTCATGGTGGACAGGTTTCAGCTGAGCTTCCAGACTAAGACAGACTGGGGAGGAGGCACTGGCAAGCCACTCCCAAAATAACTAGCCATTGAAAACCCTATGGATAGCAATGATTCATAGGATTTCTGTATACATCACTAGAGAATTCTGGCATATGCATGTGATACAAGTATCTTTCTCATTTCTGATTTGCTTTTTCACTATTCAGTGACTTCAATGGCTTTCATGGATTTTTTCAATGTGTCCCCCTTCTTCTTCCTCCTCTGCCTCCTTCTTTCTTCTTTTCAGTACTTGGATTTTGAACCCAGGGTCTTGGGCATGCTAGGCAAATACTTCACAACTGAGCCACACCCCAACCAGTCCCATTTTTCTTTTTATTTTTCTGAGTCAGGGTCTCACAAATTTGTGCAGGCTTCTTCTGACTTTGAATTTGAATCCTTCTTTTGCCTCCTGAGTCACTGGTAGATGACTCGCTGCCTAGCTCTGTTGTTTTCTGTTGAAGAATCTTCTCTGAGGTTATGGTTAAGATGCCAGACAGTTAGCACTCAAGTTTTAACTGGGGAAAAAAAAGTTAGGGAAAAACGCAAAGTTCTTCAATCAGAACAGAAAAAGACCAGAGAGTAGCTTTAATCATTAGAAAAAAAGGACTACCTGAAGTCAACTGGCCAAAGAGCGGAAATTAAAATGGTTGAGAAAAGGTGGAAATATCAGGGCAACTACCAGACTCTCCAACCTAGGGAAAGCAATAGTGAAACAATTCAGAGGATATGGCACCCTCAAGGAGATTAATTTTTAAACAGCTAGTGAGAACCTAGTAAGTGATTTTGTGGGGGGGGGAGCAGGGAGGAGGTGGGTGGAGGGGCGCTAATAAAAGTGGAACTCTGTAGGATTCTCCAGGGAGGAGGTCCTGGCAACAAGACTCTTCTGTACATTCTCAGGCCTGGAAATTGTAGTTTTAACCAGGAGAGATTGTACCCTCCTTGGCCTCTGGCACAGTACGAACTGCAACCTGCAGTGAGACTGGGAAGTAGTGGGGTTTGTGGGCTGGAAGTGCCTAAGATGGAAAAAAGTAGCTCCCACTGCTGGAATTGTGATACCAGAGAGAGATTGAGTGCTCTCTGGCATGATAGGTGGCAGACAAAAGCTGCAGGTACTTCTGGAACTGTGAGCTGGAGGGAGATAGATATGGCTGTGTGTGTTTGGGAGGCTGGAAGTGCTAGAGACAAGAGAGGCTACTGGCACTGATGAACCTGTGAACCCCTTGGAGCTGGACAGGAACTGCTAGGGAGTGGCCCACATGTGAACTTCAGGTGGAGAGTGCTGCAAGAGCACAATTGGCTCACTGGCTGAGCCCACCCTAACAGAGAAGTGTATGCACCCATAAGGGCTGAGGGCGGTGGCCACCCATCCTTACACTTGGGGACTTGCCAGCGGGGAGCCAGAGAGTTTGTGCATCAGAGGAACCAGAAGGCGTGGGACAGCTTTTGGTCCACATCTGGAAAAAAGGCAGAGAAGTCTTAATCTGAGTGACATTCACATCATCTGAATCAGTCAGGGCAAAGTGAGAGGCTCAGGGCTACTATTTTTTTTTTTTTTTAATCATCTGGGGGTCTGATTTTACAGTTTGTACTGCTTTGTATATTTGATTTATTATTATTATTTTGTTAGTCTGCCTTTCTTTCTTTCTCTTTTTCTTTCTTTCTTTCTTTTTTCTTTCTTTCCTTCTTTCTTCCTCTCTTTTCTCTGAGGAAACTGAATGGTACTGGGGTTCTGAATTTGCAATGTGTGCTGCTCCATGTGTTTGATTGAGTTTTCATTATTAATTTTATCAGTATTTTCTTTTTTTTCTTCCTCTGAGCGAGTTGAATGGATCTGGGGTTCTGCTTTTACAGTATGAACTGCTCTGTGTGTTTGATTGATTTATTATTATTATTTCATCAGTAATTTTTTCTTTTTTCTTTTTCCTCTGAGAGAATTGAACAGTCCTGGGATTCAACTTTTGCAATGTATACTGCATTGTGTGTTTAACTGATTTTTTTATTGTTTTGGTCAATAATTTCTTTCCTGCTTTTTGTTTTTTGTTTTTCTCTGAGTTGAATGGTTCTGGGTTACTGCTTTTGCAATATTTGATTGATTTATTATTGTTATGTTGTTGTTGCTGTTAGGTGCTGTTGAGTCCAGCAGGTCCAACTCATAGTGTCCCTATGTACAACAGAATGAAACACTCTCCAACACTGTGCCATGCCCGGGATTATGTTAGTACTTCTCTGCTCTTTGTAGGGTTTTCAATGGTGGATTGTTTTAGGAATGGATTGCCAGGTCCTTCTCCCATTACTATTCTTAGCAATAATTTTTTATTCATTATTTTACTCTTTTTTCTCTGAAGGAATTGAATGATTCTGGGGTTCTGCTTTTCAATGTGCACTGCTCTGTGTGTGATTTTTTTATCATTACTTTGATCAATACTTTCTTTTTTCTTTTTGTTTCTCTGAATGAGTTGAATGGCGTTGGGGTTCTGCTTTTGCAATATGTACTGCTCTGTGTTTTACTTTTTACTATTATTTATATCAGTATTTTTATTCTTTTCTCATTTCAGAGGGAATTGAATGATTCTGGGGCTCAGCTTTTGCAATGTATATTGCTCTATGTGTTTGATGGATTTATTATTATTATTATTTTAACCAATACTTTTTCCCCTTTGTCTCTCTCTCTCTCTATCTCTGAGTGGGCTGAGCAGTTTTGTGGTTTTATTTATTAATGAGAATCAGTTTGTTTATTTGTCAGAATTGAATCTGGATTTCAACACCTTGGCTAGACCTTACATTCAGACCAAACAATAGGCAAGACACAACAGAAAAACACACAAAACATGCAAAGTCTACTTGCATGGAAAGCCTCATTAGATCAAAGCCCTTCAGTTGACCATTTAGAAGTAACTGGGGTCTGAGAAATGCCAGAAAAGTAATTTGGATGCTTACTGATATATATGTTGAAAGACCTAAAGGAGACCATGATGAGAGCAACTGAAACACTGGACAAAAAAGTATCCAACTCGGGAGAAAAATTTAGCAGAGAAATTGATATCCTGAAAAAAGAATCAAACAGAAATGCTGGAAATACAAACCAAAGTCAACCATTTGAATATTACAGTAGAATCTTAGGTAGCCAGATTGGACAAAACAGAGAAATGGATCTCTGACACTGAAGAAAATGTTGAGGGTCTTATCTATTCAGATATCAAGAAAGAAATATGAGGCAATATAATCAATACTCTCAGGATATTTTGATATAATGAAGAGGTACAACCTATGAATTCAGGGGGTACATAAAGGAGATGAAAATTTCATGAGGGGGTTAAGAAACTGTACAACAAAATCATAGATGAAAACTTCCCAAAACTAAGGGAAGAAGTAGATACCTATACAACTGAAATATCCAGATCTTCAAATAGAATAAACAAAACATATCTTTTCCACAACACATTTTAATGGGAATGCTGAATCTAGAGAGCAAAGAAGATATTCTAAAAACTGCAACAGAGGTATACCCACTGACTTACAAAGGCAAACCCATCAAAATAATAGCTGCCTTCTCAACAACAGTGTTAAAGGCAAGGAAAGCTAGACCAGATATCATCTAAGCCCTGAACAATTGTCAACCAAGATTATACTACTCAGAGAAGCTATCTTTTAAAACGTAGCCTCATTAAACAAATTTTGGCTGAGACAAAGGAACATATCAGACAAGACACAATAATCATGGGATATCTCAATATCTCACTATTTTCAAGACAGAGATCATCAAAGCAAAAAAGTCAACAAAGAAATGAGGGACTTAAATAGCACCAGAAACTAACTGGACCTTATAGAATATTCCATCCAGCAGATGCATAATACACAACCTTCTGAGCAGTACATAAAACTTTTTCTAAAATAAACCACATTTGGTACATAAATCTGGCCTCAACAAATACAAAATAATTGAAATTATCCCCTATACCTTATCAGACCACAATAGTATAAAACTAGAACTGAAAAGAAAGAAAAATCTCAGTAATGTTACACATTCATGGAGACTAAATAACACACTTCTGAGTAATGAGTGGGTAATCAAGGAAGTTAGAGAAGAAATTTAAAATATTTCTTCAATCTAATGAGAATGAAGTCACCTCCTACCAAAATTAAAGGGATAGAGCAAAGGCAGTTCTAAGAGAGAAGTTCATAATAATGAGTGCCTTTAGCAATAAATTAGAGAAGGCCTAAATTAATAACTTAATGACACATCTTAATACACTAGAGGCCAATAAGTAGCCAACCCCAAAAGAGGTACACAAAAAAGAAATCATCAGTATCAAGGCAGAAATATATCATTTAGAAACTAAAAAGACAATAATGAAGGAATAATGAAACAAAGAGATGGTCTTTCAAGAAGGTCAACAAAATTGACACGCCTTTAGCCAGACTCACCAAAAACAAACAAACAAACAAAAAGGACAGAAAGGCCCAAATAAAAGAATCAGAGATGATAACAGAGCCATAACCACGGATATCAATGAAATTTAGAAGATGACCAGAGAATACATAAAGAAATTTTATTCCCAAAAAACCAAAAAGACAGAAGAAATGGGTAAGCTCCCTAACACATATGAATCACCAGAATGAAGCCCAGGGATCACAAAGGAAAATTTAAAAGATCCATTACATTCATTGAGTTAGAGACAGTAATAAAAAATCTCCCAACAAAGCAAAGTCCAGGACCTCATGGGTTCACAGCTTAATTCCATCAAACATTTAAAGAAGTATTAATACCTATTCTCAAATTATTTCATAAGATATAAAAGAAGTAACACTTTGGAATCCATTCTATTAAACCAGTATTATGCTGATACCAAAATCAGACAAGAATTCTTCAAAGAGAAAGAGCTGTAGACCAATTCCCTGATGAACATTGATGCAAGTCTTACATAAATTTTGGCAAACTGAGGAGAAAAAAGATGGCAGACAGATAGCACATGACTCTGGGTCAGAAGTGACTCAGAGTAAAAGGAAACCATAATCTATAGTTTAGAACACACATTGACTAGACAGACACATTAATAATTTAGATTAGAGACAATGGAAAGAACCATAAGAGCAACAAGATCACAGATCAAAGTCCAGAAGATCTACACAAAAGGCAGCAATTGACTCACAATTTCCCAGATAGCAGATCACCAAAACTCAGAGAAGAAACCATGCACACATCCACAGGTACCCAGATCCTACACTGAGTACAACCTTGGCATCATGCCTACCCCAGCATGCTCCACAGAGAAGTGAGTTAGTCTGAAGTAGCCTGAAGTAGCAGGCAGGGCAGCGATCTCTAAGTGGTGCCCACCAGCCAGCAACTCTAAGCTGGTGCAAATCCTCACTCAGGAATGCAGGCCTCAGATCCACCAGAGGTGAAATGTTATCATCCCATCCATCCTGATGTGGGTGTGGGGAGTGAAGGCAGTAGGGGCTGGGGAATGTGAGCTGGTGGAGTGGACCTAGAGACTAGCTTCAGTACAGCTCCCTCCATCCTGTTGTGGCAGGGCACGGTGTGACTTTTACAGGCACATCGGCACACGGGCACTAGGACCCCAGATCCACCGGGGGTGATTCAATATCATCTCACTGCACCATGGAATCAGCTAGGGTCTGTGGAAGTGACTGAGTCCCACATATACAGAGCACGACCATGGTCCTATGAGTGCACTGGTGCACTTTGTCCCAGGGCAGTTTGGAGAGTGACTGCCACACAGCCAGACAGGTTCCAGATTCACCAGGGGTGGTTGGATATCATTCCACCCTCTACAGGTCAAGAGTAGGGAGACCACAACGGGATTTGGAACACACAAGTGGATAGAAAGTCCGGTATTAAAGACCTAACTACCACAGCTGTATACTCCCCACATAGGCTTTGGGGTGGTGAACTCTGAGTTGGGGAGGCAGCACACCCAAAATCCATGGGGCAGGCAAAATTCCAGGAAGGCCACCACTCGTTGCACTGACACCATGACAATACAACAGGGATGGAATATTTCACAGGGCAATCTCTTAAAGCACCCAGTGCCCATCTTCAGCCCAAGAGACTGCATGGCTACCTGCCATATCTATTAAGCAGAGGGAAGCTGTGCAGAAGCCACACACCCTAAGCCAGCCTGCTTCTAACAACAACAAAAAAAAAAAAAAAAAAGAAACTGGCAGGGAAAAGCCCCTTTCCTGTAGAAAAGTCAGCAGCCTGAAGGAAGAGAGACAGGCCCTTGTCAGGATATTTAAGACTGCTGTGGATAGTATGAAAAACACTGGCAGCCTGAGCTCTTCAGTATACACTTCTTCCTTATTGTCTTTATAGTTCAGATACATCTTGTGAGAGTATACAGGTGTTTGTGTGTGTGTATATGTGGTTTTTTTGGTGTGTGTGTATGTATGTGGTTTTTTCTTTCTCTTTTTCTTATTCTATACATGTGTTTTTGTCTTAGTTAATTATTTTATTTTTAAATTTTAAATTTAATTTTAATTTTAACTTTAATTTATATTAATCTCTGTTCTCTCTCTCCACTTTCTCCCTCTTCTTTCCCCATATCCTCCCCCTCATTCCCCAGTAGAGAAACAGAATCTACTGCCTCCTTACCCCCAACCCCATTAGAATAGTGAACTGGAGAATGGAAAACTGAGGAGTGGAGAGTCCAGGATGCAGAAAAGAGTGCCACAAGCTGATGGTCCACTAAGCCTATTAAGAGTCCAGTAGGGATGGTGAACTAGAGTGCGAGCCCCACAGACAAGACAACTGAGGAATCACATTGTATCCAGTAGAAAAATCAGTGCCTGGGATCTCAGTGATCAGAGGGAATCTGCACAGGACAGAATTGAATTCGAGTCTGCAAAAGGTCCTTGTATAGAGTTCTGAAGCTATAAAATAAGGGGCTGAGGAATAAAAATAAAGTGCCACAGATTCATCACCACACAAACTCAAATGAATAACAGAGAAAGTTCTGCATACTTGGGGGAGATGAAACCTAATTCTTGGTCCAGAGAATGGGGAAGCAAAGTCATAAGCATAAAAGAAATGCAAAAAGGCAGGCTGAATGTGAAGACTCCACAGACCAAAGCCCCCCCAACAAATTCCTCTAGTGAATCTCAACTCCTAGAGATCTCTGAATTGGAGTTCAGAGTTATGGTTACTTATTGCTAAGAGAAATCAAAATGAATACCACCAGCACCCTTGAAATCCTTGAAAAGAAGATATCTCATCTGGAGTCACTTCTATCTTCCCAGGTAGAAATGATTAGGAAAAATTAAGTGGCAATCTTTGACATGCAAACCAAGCTAAATGAATTAAACACTGCAAAAGAATCCTTTCCATGGAGACTGGATGAAACTGAACTAAGAATTTCAGACTCGGAAGACTCAATCCAAAAAATTAAATACATACAGTCAGAAATGGAAACAATGATGAAGGAATTTAAAACATATTTCCAAGAAATCTCAGACAGAATGAAAAAATGAAACTTAAGAATTCAGGGTGTTCCTGAAGGAGAGGAAAGGTCCACCAGAGGACTAGGAAATATAGTCCATGATATCCTCAAGGAAAACTTTCCAGAGATAATCCAGGATCTAGATACATGCACAACTGAAATATTCAGGACACCACCAAGAGTAGACCAAAATAGGTCATACCCAAGACATATCATTGCTTGAATGCTTTCATTAGGAACCAGAGAAGCTATCCTGAATGCAACAAGGCACAAATCCCAGATAACTTTGAGGGGAAACCCATTAAAATTACTGCAGACTTCTCCATATCAACACAGAAATTTTGAAAGGCATGGACACAGGTAATTCACATCCTAAGAAAGAAAAGCTTCTAACCAAGAATACAATATCCAGCAAAATTATTTTTGAAAATAGATGAGGAGCATAAGACGTTCAATGATATTGACATATTCCAATGATTTGCAACCACCAACCTAGCTCTACAGAGGATTGTAAGTCAATTACCACATCCTAGAGAGGTAAGACAACCCTATATAGATAATCAAAGACTTGATTAGCTGAGATGAATGAAATCCAAGAAAGGAACAAAGCAACCATGATTCATAAACCAGTAACATGTAATGATTGGATGCATAACAATAGATATTACTCAATAATTACTATTAATGTAAATGGTCTTAACTCACCCATTAAGAGACAGAGACTGGCTAATTGGATGAAAAAACAAAAACCCTCAATATGTAGTATTCAAGAAACTCATCTAACTCACAAAGCCTGCAGTAGACTGAGAATTAAGGGCTGGAAAACAATATACCAAGCAGGGGGGAAACAAAAAAAAAGAAGGTGTAGCAATTCTAATATCAGATAGGTTAACTTTCAATGCAAAACTAATTAGAAGAGACAAAGAAGGACACTACATATTACTAAAAGGAACACTCAATCGGGAAACAATAACGCTTCTAAATATATATGCTCTAAATACTGGGACACAAAGCTTTATAAGACAAACTTTAAGGAACATAAATAACTTTATTGGACCAGACACAATAATTATGGGATACTTCAATACCCCAATTTCTTCAAGAGCCCGGTCATCAAAATAGAAAATCAACAGAGAAATGATGAGTCTAATCTCCACCCTAAACCAATTGGATCTCACAGACATATGCAGAATATTTCATCCACATGATGAGGAACACACATTCTTCTCAGCTGGACATGGAACATTTTCCAAGATTGATCCTATGCTAGTCCATAAGAATTCCCTCAACAAACACAAAAAAGTAGAAATTATCCCCTGTTCCTCATCAGACCACAACAGAAAAAAATTGGAACTCAAAAGCAAGAAGAATTCCAGAAATTTTACAAACTCATGGAGACTAAATAATACACTGCTGAATGATCAATGGGTTGTTGATGAAATCAAAATTGAGTTTAAAAAATTCCTGCAATCAAATGATGATGAAAACACATCCCACCAAAACATATGGGATACAGCAAAGGTAGTTTTAAAAGGGAATTTTATAGCATTAAATGCCTTCATCAATAAGGTGGATAAGAGCCAAATAAATGACCTAATAACACACCTTATGACACTAGAAAATCAACAATAAATCAATCCTAAAAAGAGCATCCAGAAAGAAATTACAAAGATAGAGAGAGAAATACCACAATTAGAATCCAAAAAGATATTTCAAAAAATTAACAAGACTAAGAGTTGGTTCTTTGAGAAGCTTAATAAAATAGACACTACTCTGGCCAATCTCATTAAAAAGAAAAAGGAAAACACAAATATAGT